>JAOUQW010000019.1:15634532-15653557 GCA_028565825.1 Olivaichthys viedmensis | reverse complement strand
AAAAGTAAATACGGAGTCATCATAGTTTGTGGCCTTTGTGGTGATTTTGGCTTCTGGCGTAAGAGAAAATGTAGCCTATGTAAGTCATAATAATAATAATAATAATAATAATAATAATAATAATAATAATCTATGAAAACATTAATAACGAGAAAGAAAATCAGCAAATCGTCGCTCTCTAATTATGCCATGCAATTATCTGTAGGTTATGCGGAATTGGGGACCGAGCTGAACTTGTCCTAACGCTCCCAGCTTGTCTGGCCCTAAACGCTGCAGGGAGCAGAGAGGCGCGGACCAGCCTCGCCAGAATAAACACAGCCTGTCGTCCCTCACCATTGTTATTCATAGAACGGATGAATATTTCATATCTTCTAAGGATACCTTTTGTTAACAGAATTACCAACAAGCGCCCCGCAATGAATTCAGATTTTACTTGCGGTGCTGTGGGGCGCATGCAGGCCTAAGCTGGGTGTGTAGTAATAAAAAAGTTAAATAGTAACGGTGCATTCACTTTGCAGCGACGCGAAGCGTTTTTCATCCCGCCTCCCATTCATTTTCTATGGAGACGGGCGACGACCCCGCGCAGAACATTGCGGGAAAAATTATGTAAATGAGACGCGAACGGCCAATCAGATTGGCCTCTTGTCATGAGTCACGCCCACGGTCACGGTCAAGCCAAAGCCACACGCTGAAATCAGAAAGATGAATGAGACCGAGACAGCAACAGCTAACTGTAGCCAATCCATGACAGCAGCAGCACAACTGCCCCTATATTTTACTGAAATGATTTATAATACAGTGAGGTGAGCGCCTTACCTATACATACTGCTACAGTCTATCTGCCTAATCAGCTATGGAAAGGACTGGAACATAAATGGGATGTCTTGTTCATTTTTAATTCAAGATGGTCAGAAAACAAAGCATTTGGGGGTTTTTTTTATTGCAAAGATGGGGATTTTACTTTACTGTTGGGTCAAATCCAGATCATCCTTACTCTCTATAGGCCTACTATATATGGGCTTCTACAACCTATAGGTAGTGCACTGTGTGCCCATTGGGGAATCATTTGGGATTCAGCCTCTGTCTCTGATTATTTTGTCAAAAGTTAGTAGTTGGTAAAGTGTAAGCTGTTCAGCTCCAGCTGTTGAGAGTGTAATATTACAACAGATGAGTCTGAGACATATTATAACAGAGATATATTAAGTATTCATCTTTTAATTACAATAGTGTTAACATATTATAAACTGCCAACAGTAAATCATCATGTCGTTCCAAATAACAAAATAGTTTTTAAATGTAGTAGTAGGTATTATTAAATAGTGAAGTAGTAGGTCTTTGGCTATTGAAGAACGTTGGGTCAAGATGAGAAGAGATCAATAAAAATGTTTCTTAGGCTTCTTCATCAAAAGATAGTGTATTCCCGGAACACACACGCACACACGCACACGCACGCACGCACACACGCACACACACACACACGCACACACACACACACACACACACACACACACACACAACTGCACAAGAAATAACCTGCACAAGTTTCCAATTCCAAGCTTCCAATGAAAGAGTTTCCACACAAATGTTCCTATTTGTGAGCTATGTTTTTCACAAAAAAACCTCAAATAACCTATTTAAATTAATATAGCTTATACAATTGTACTGTTTTTAAATCATGTATTATTGAACGTGGATTGTCCATATGGAACAGTATCTTTCCATTTACCACCTGTAATCCCTATTTGGAAATGTAGACACTTACAACTTGTAGAGAACAATGTCTGGATCTGAAATTTGAATGTCTGATGTAGTGTTGTGTCTGATACTGAGCAGGGCTGATAGAACTATGCAAGACATAAAACTAAGAGGTTTCATACGTTAATTATATTTTTTATTTGAGTTCCAAATCAAAATAAATAAATAAATGGTTTAATGGCTTCCTAACACCCAAATATAAAAGCATTTTGTACCGCAGACAGTTATTCCAGGAGAATAGGGAATGGCAAATAAAAAATGTAAATTGCCATTAATTGCCATTAGATCTTTATATGGTTATATCTAGCCATCTGGTTTGTATCTAGTTTATCATTGTGTTCTGTATATTACAAATAATTGGTTTTGTCATACACAGTACGTATTATGTGTTTGTGTTTGAATAATTATTTTTAGGGACATTTCAAAATTATTTGTTGTTCTAGAAAATGATCATAAAATTGCAACTGGGGCCAATTAACCACTTAAAACCACAGTTCAGACAACTGGCGAGGATGTATGCTTAAAATCACTTGAAATCAAGTTGATTTTAACAGCGATGCGAACACAGATTCAATGATAAATCACTGTCAAGAGTTCCACCAGTAGCAAGTGTCGAGGGGCGCACACACGGGTGCTCTGTGAGCATAGACACACACACGCACGCACACTTTTCTATCACTTGAATCTACACAATGCTGACGTGTCCAGAACAGGCGCTCCTATACTGTGTTACTAACATTTTTAAGTCCACAACCAGCGAGGGTATTTCATGCAAAACAACCATTATTTGTGTAAATTAATATGACGTTATATGTAGTCACACATCTGTACGGAAGCTTAAAATTATAAACACTGTAGAAAATAACCCCAAATTGCTGTCTAAGGAGTTAACTAAATTCAGTTGATCAGCTAGAATAGCTAGTAATAGTTAATCATGAGTTGACCTACTGTCACTGAAAGCAGGTCTGGTCAAAGGTTAAAAATCATTCAAGAGAGCACACTTAGAACCAGAGTGCATTAGACCTACTACATGGTAACGTATGTTGAATTTAACGAGTCTATGCAGTTGTCTCATGGCTATGTCCTAAACTGCATACTACCATTGGAAATAGCATGGGCTGTGGTGGCATGCTATTTTTATAAACAATTTCTTACGGCAGTGGTTCCCAACCCTGGTCTCAGCGTACCTCTGTCTTGTACATTGTAGTGTTTTCCCTGCTTTAACACACCCACGTCGACTCAGAAAGGGCCTATTAATTAACTGATTAGTTGGAAGAGGTGTGTCAGAGCAGAGAAAAGAACAAAATGTGCAAGACAAGGGTATCCAGAACCAGGGTTGGGAACCACTGTTTTATTGTAGTATACTGTTTCGGACACAACCATGGAGCTCTACTGCGCAGACCTTAACAGCATTTCAAGTACCTTTGACATACTAGCACATTTAGTACGGTAGTGTGTAATCTGGTAAGTTTCCTGATTGTTTTGTTCTACGGATGGGGGCCACTTGAAACTCAAACCTATCCTGGATTTACTTCAGATACTTATATTTCCATGAACCGCCTGAGATCCACTCAACGACCTGTTGAGGCTACGGAGTGCAAAAGTCTGTTGGTTAGCTATGAAAATTTAATCAGCCTCAGTGCCTCTTTCTGCGGTTTGCGGAGTAGGCGCTAATAAAGCTAACAGTTTCGAGTAGACCAGGCTCGAAAAGGGATTTCCTGGGCATCCTTCATTAAAGTTTTTCTTCTAGAATAAAATGGAATTGAACGCGACAGCAAAACAAATGTGCAAGGTCATATTAAACTAGGCCTATAATACAAAACCCACATGAAGCAAAGTAACGAGATCAGATTGTAGGTGAGAACGTGAATTCCCAGCGCAAGGTCACTCACTCACCTCATTAATAGATAGTGAGGCACAGAGGAAGACAGGTTTTTGATCTACATTGGCGCAGGCCATTAAAAGAGACCATTAGCCAGGGAAAGTTACATAATATGTCCAATTTATAATAAATCTGCGAGTTATGAGATGAAAAGCCAGAAGACCTAACTTCAATAACTTTATAGTGAGTCAAAATAGCTTTTTATTTTATTTTATTTTTTTATAAAGGCATGGGAATGAGCTGTGTATTTTTTTCCCTCCAATGTTGATAACCATATTTAGTTTCATAATTGTGTTAGGGCTCCTGTGATAACTGTTAGCCGCGATTAAACGTGTGAGGTGAACTGAACAATTTGTGCCTTTGAGATGGGAGATAAGCCTTTTCAATAGTTTTGTGTTTAATGGAGATTTCCATGCCTCAACCTATTTATTTATGACTCTAATCAGCTTACCTAAAACATAAAAACTTAACAGTCCATTTCAGGTTTCTTGAGGTCAGTCCCTATGATGGGGCTCTGGGTTTACTATTCCACCAAAACCCTGTCCCAAATGGCACCCTAAGGCCTGTGGTCTTCCTCCAAGTCAGCACTTTAAAATGACATTAAAATGGATGGTCGCCAGTCCTTGACAGTGCATGAATTGAACATTTTTCATTTGGGAACAGCATTGTCACAAACGCGATGTGTAACTACTCAAATGCTTATGCAGATGCATTGCGTTGTTCAGTGGGAATTTTGTCGTTTGTCGAGACAAATTAAGTTCAGAGACATTTCCTCAGTTCTTTCACCAAAACATGATCACACAGACAAATATAAATGGCAAAATCAGTTTTATATCAAATGATCTATGATAGCGAAATTTTTTAAATTTATCTGCACTGATGCGGTCTTTGCCAAAGGACACATTAAGTGTTCATAGATGGTGCTCATGAGCACCCTTTTGAACCTCATAATGAGAAATAATACACCTGCAATTTTGGACAGAGCGCAACTCCTGCTGACAAACGCTGAATTATGCCGAATTTAAATATTTAACGATTTTTTAAGCTTGATATTATAGCATATTCTTGAGAACTTGCTAATGGAATCAAAGCAAAAAAGTGTTAATGCCAAGTGACAGTACTGATAGATGGAAATCTGTCAACAAGTTTCCAACTGGCCCACCTTCACGATTCATGCTAAGGGGAAAATAATTGTTTTGTTATGTATTTAACCAGTTTTCCCAGAACTGCCTTGGATTAAAGTATTTTTGTTAATTAAAAAATGGAAATGGAAATGAATTATGCAAATTGTAACAGCTTTCTTTTTAAGTGTTAATGCAAGAATGGGAAATAGAAATTGTGACAGAGAGCTTTTCTTTAAAATACACAGTACTTTAATTTAGGGGGAAAGTTATATTTAGGGTGGCTTTAAAATAATGCAACTCAAAGGCAAAAGGGAAGTTTTCCAGAACTGATAATGAAAGTGAGCCTCACTGAAAAATGTCAGAATTTTTTAGATTACAAATGCACATATGTACAGAAAATTGAGATCTAAAATCTAATTTGATCTAAAATTGCTGGACTGTGGTTGGAAAGCGGAGAGCTGTACTATAACATGAGATTGGACAGTGAGAGCTCACATCTTCTTTGATTATCAAAAGCTCTTAAGTCCATTAAGGCACTTCTCAATTTGCATGTTTTTCTGCATGCCACAGGCAAGTGGTCTTGCGTGTGTTTGACATGTCAGAACTCGTAACAATCACAGTTAAGTGTGTAAGTGTAAGTGTAAGTGTGTGTGTGTGTGTGTGTGTGTGTTAGGGGGGTGTTGGGGTGTTGGAGGTGGTGGACCTTAAACTCCCACCTTCCTGATAAAAAGCTCACATAAAAAAGTGGCATGAAGTGTATGGCATAAAACTGTACCAGTATTCATTCAAATGGGACTCATGAGAAGAAATAACACACAGGGATTGATTTGAAACCTGGAGATATGTGCTTTTATTTTCCTTCTCTCAAACATGCCACTGCGGCTGTGTGTTAAAGAAAAAAGTATTTTAGTATTACTGTCACATTTTGTAATGGGAACAAATGTGATCATATTAAATATTTCAAAGCCAAGATGATGTAATAATATTGTTGAACACTACATCATAAAACTTGTGCTACACAAAATGCCTGTAATAAGAGCCAAGAAGAAACCAGTCTCATTTGACTGAAATAAGGCAAAGAAAGGCTATAGGACAGTATGCAAGATTTGTATTTGCTAAGAATCATACTTCTCATACTTCTCGTTAAATATTTCAGCCCTCCTTGCTCAAGCAATCTTCCAAACAAAGTGCTCATTCAGACTCAAGTATGTGCGCAGCAGAAAAATGAAAAATCCTAATTCATATTTGAAACAGTACTGCTCTAAAACAAGACATGTTGAGCATTCAAGTATGAAGTATGAAAACTCTATTTGAACATCTGGTTTGAGGGAAGACTTGAGTTAAGAAGTAGCCTGCGTCACACGCTTCATTTGCGTTATTTTCTGGTAGCTCCTGACCCTTTGGTCGAGTTAAAAACAACAACAGTAGTCTTAAAATGAAGTGAGTGGACGACTCGAGAGAGTACGTCTCTGAGCATAGCAACACCCATCAGCCCTGCTATATCTCAAGATGTCTCTAAAAAAAGAGACAGCACAGAAAAATGCAGGGAAGGGGAGAGGGCATCCAAAAGAATGCAAGCCACAAAAAGTGGCAGCGATCAAGCTATGAAGGCTAAAAAAAAAGAAGAGAGTAGAATAAAAATTCCCTTTACCTTCCCTCATACTCCCAACCCCATTATTTCTCCTGCATTACTTTCTTCTGAAATCACCCCGAGGCTAAGCACTCTCCTGGGTGGCTAGCCTGAAGCCAGCCTTGTTTTCACACACTGGTAATAATTTCACTGGCGGAGAATGAAAGCTTTTAAAAGATCGTCCCCCCCCCCAACCTGTCCTCACCGCCTCCTCAGCCAGGGCCTTTTCAGAGTAACTGCATGTTTCTTGCAACATCTGAACTTATCTTTCCAAATTCTTATCAGTCCCCTGCCATTACTACTCTCTCCGGCTCACCCTGCTCTACTCCCCAACTTAGTCCTCCTAAGGTTGTCATCAGAAGTGGGACTGCTGTACTACTGTTTGTCTGCTCTGCCCACAAAAAGAAACCGAGAAGGCCAGATTGAACGTGAGGGGGGTGGACTTGGGTCTTCTGTGGATTCATACATTTTGTAAAGATACAGCGCAGCCCGCTGTCCAATTTGAAGCTCCCGTATGCAGTTTTATGCCTCCGCCTAGACATTGAATCTTCTCTCCTGACATGATTTTTGAATCTTGCTTTACCAGCCGCCCACTGCAATGTAGGTGGTGGGAGTTGGAGTTTGAGAGGCTCGCGTGTTGTATCCGCCAGTAATAAAGTGGAAAAGTGGCTTGGCTTCAGACAAGGAGCTTCCATGAAAAGAACAGATTAAGAAGTAATAAAACTTTCAAACAAAGATTCAGCTCAGTGAGCTAACACAGTGGATACTGCATCTACAGATGGCTTTTTTATGTATTAGTACACACATTGGGTAGTAGCCACAACATTGTTTCTGCTAAAATCCCATGACCTCATGGAAAGATTACAGTCAATTTAAGTTGACATTTATGCTCAAAGTGACTTCACCTTGCAACCACCCTGGAGAAACTTGTTAAAAAGACTTCTTGTGTGTCTACACTGATAAAAGGCCTAATAAAAGCCATTTGTTTAATATCGCCATTTGTTTAATATCGCCTCCACATATTTATACAAAATACGTGTGAGTGTAGATAGATACCCTGTAGATAGATAGATAGATAGATAGATAGATAGATGGATGCATGGACCACATAGTGCACACTTTAAGCTGGTGTAAGAAGAGTTTTTCATTAACACAATGCCCACCGTATATTGTAATGTAATACTGTATGGATGATATCTGACTTCCCCTGCATGCTTAGCTGATTTTGATTTGATAAAATCAAACGTTGCAGATGCCTCACTAAGGATATTTAGAATCAATGGCCCAGTCACACTGCGTCAACCAAACATTCCTATGAAGCTCCTGTCAAATGATTTTATATTTGATCTATAAACATCTTTCAGAAACAGCTTTCAATTGTCAAGTGTAATCCCAGTCCATAAAGGAGTATGTTTCACTTGTCTGGCTGGCTCAGAGGTACAGGAGGTCATAGACTGCTGTAGTTTGCTGTGCAGCAAAGGCTTCAGCTTCAGCGTTCTTGGTGGGATCAAATAAATCCCGAGACTGGTGACAAGTACTGGGGATTGATTATCACTATGATGAGTCAAGTGAGCGATGTGTGTAACACAAATGTGTATTGATCATGCTGCCTGCTCTGTGACACAGAATGGATGCAGGCTTAGCCACCACTGTCCCGCCACTGAAAGAAAGAAAGATCTTTTATTTAGCCATTGCTCCAGTCGGCTCCTGCTCATGAATTATGCAGCGGCAGGCCCCTGTAACAAGCTCCAGCTCAACTCTACACCTTGTGTGTGGCTTAAAATATAGATAAAAGCTGAACAGTGAGCTACAAACGGCATGTTTTTTCTCTCTCCTCAGGACAGAAGAAAGTCAGCGAAGGCAGAGGTCCACAGCAATTAAGGGAGACTGCAGCACAGTAGGTCTAGATCAGTTCTCTCCCCGGTGCACTCCGGAGGGAGCGAACCAAACACTCTCTGAATGAATCAAACAAAATCAACAACAGAAGATTGCGTGCTGTTTTCTGCTGCGGCTGATCAGATTATCTACTGTGATTTTTCATATTAAGTAATGATGTTGGGGGTAAAAGCATTGTTTATTAAGAAAGCAAAGCTTTAAATTAAAGGTTATATTAGATTGTTGGATGCCACAACATTTGCATCTTCATCCAGACTATGGTGAGACTACATTTCACATTTCAAGTTTAGCCCATTTTAACATGTATGCATAAATGCTTAGGTTTATTTTTTAGGTCCTAATCCATTAGCCTGCCAAGGATCTGGTCCAAAGTTTGACCACCATAACCTGTCTGACTACATAAAATAACCCACTTATTCATACTCATGTTACATCAATCACAACAACTGTAAAATAATCTCTGAGTTTGAATAGGTGTGTAATAGTAGTTTTTATGTTGTGTCTTGCAGTGTGGCAGTATGCTAGGGGAGAGCATGCCAGCAGGTGTGCTTCACAAAGAGAAGATCTCTTCAAACACCACAACCATCTCTGCAACATTGCAAATTTACATACTTGTTCCAAACAGAACCTCCGTTTAACGGTATGTAGCAGAGGTCTACCATGCTTAACCAATATGGATTTCCTTTCTATTCAGGTACTGGCAGAACAAGCAAAATCTAGGAAGTGTTATTTTTCACAGAACGATGCAAATCAGGTAAAATGGTGCCAGATCAAGATGGCTTTCTTTCCCACAGAAATGTGCCTTTAAAGTGTAGCAGTGACCTAAATAGAATGAGTGAGCACTGATCATTCCCATCAACGCTGGACCTCCTTTTTTACATAAATGAACCACATAATGAACTCTGAAGATAAATAATACATTGCTAAGCAATGAATTCACACAGATCTGATGGTGGATCATTAATTTATTGATCAACCTGTGTGCAATAACAGGGAGGGTTAAACGTCAATCAGACAATATTAGCCCTTACAAGATCATCAGAGAAAGACCTTAATTTCTTAGGGAGATGATTTGCAAAAGATTTTATCAAATAACAAACCAATTTATTGAGAGCATATTGAGTTATTTTAGAAAGAACTAACTTGCTGGTGGTATTCCTAAAATAATTAAATCAAATGGTGCTTTATCTTTATTTAAAAAAATTAAAAAACAGTTATATGTGATTACCTACAAAGTTAGTATCTGATTTTCCTTCAGTAAAAAGTGCATCTGACTGTCATTATTACCTCACCAGATATGATGCCATTTTGCTTCTTTATATTAACAAAATTATCCCAGTGATTGTACAATATCTTGATCTCTAGTATAAGTACACTTTAGGGTTTTGATGAATACTACCATGTAGAACTTTGCTGCAATTTTTACAACAATTATTAATTACTTTTCTGCTTGACCAGCAATTTCTCTATGAGCAAAGACAATCAAACTGAATTTCAGAGCGACAAAATGCATAAAGAACAAAAATATGGCACAAAACATCCCTGATATTTTATGGTATAGTCTTCATGCCAAAATTATAGCTTTTTGAGGAAACATTTTGCACTTTCAGAGCTGCAAAAAGAATTATTGATATATCACCATCTTTTATCAAGTGCTTTCCTTCAAACCAGCCTGCCCATCTCTGACTGACACTGATGTTGAAATGCATAGCCACTTCTTCCACATGCAAAGCGGATTTTCACATCTGATTATGGTACATAAATGACTGCAGCTTCTGCATGCTCAAACTGCACTGCTTCTCATAGACACTGAGTCGAGCCTGCTCTGTCAGCATGAGTGAAGAACTCCAGAGAGAGGCTGCCTAAACCAACCATGCTCTTTCTGGGATCAGCAATGCCAGCTTCAGATATAATCTCGCTATGTCCTTCAACACAGGGAGTGTTTTTCTGCTCTGTGACTCAGTGGGGAACAGTCCAGATGTGGAGCTGCACCATAGGGATGCTGACCTTACACAGCTGTCGCTGTGCCTGTGGAGCACCGAAGTGGGCGCAACAGGCAGGGCCCAGATTTTCTCCCCGTGGGTTCAGCAGACAGCTGTGATAGACAGAACCCATTAGTCGGGGGCCTCTAGATAACGAGTATCTCGCGAAAAAGCACTTCTACTGCACTTCCTGACATTAAGGAATCATTTAGTGCATTAAAGAGCTTGCTTTCTCAAGGTGGGGTAATACATTTTGCTTAAGAGACACTTCACTCTCTCACCCATTCAGTGATACTTTGTCCATCAAGATGTAACTTCTCAACAGCCCTGCATTCCTGCTGACATATAACTCTCATACAGCACACACACACACATATATATATATATATACACGTTATCTGACCACCCAGCACACTGTGGTCGAGAGTGGAGGCACAGTCGGCCCCGTCACCTGCAGCAACACTACTTGCACTGAATTATTAATCCCTAATATCATTATGTAGTCACTACTTGTCATAACAATCTAGGCTGGAAGAGAGAAACTCAATCTGCTGCGGCCCGCACAGACAATGCTTATTAATTATTGATATGGACTAATTGGCTACAGGGTTTGTGGGGCACAGTTACTTTTGTTCTTCCCACTGCTTGCACCTCTTCTTCAAGAAACAATATTATCAGAGGCCCACCTCCCCCTTGGCCTCGTGTCAGTGAATTAGCAAGCTGTGTTGGCCTTCTACCCTCTCTCCCCTCCCACTTCCTGAGGATTTATGTTACTTTTTTTCCCCAGATTTCTGCCCTCTCAGTAGCTACGCCAACCTGACATTTGATGCTGGATAATTAATAGAAGCCAAGGTGATCCAGGTGAAAATCCAGCTCACTATGTAACTAATACCTCCAAGAGCAAGTTGGGTTTCCAAATGGTTTTAAGGAGCAGATTGAAAAAAGGTCTGAGGATAAGCTGATTAGCAGTGTTGGTGTCAATTCAGCCAAGTTATTAATTCATTCAAAAATCAGATTAAAATTATAGATAAACCTGGAGTTTGCCAGTGATACTGATCTTGTTTATCTTGCTTCTCTGTGCCTTCTAGCATGGCATGCATGAGCCTGGATACGACAGCTCTAAACTCAGAATATGTGGACATAAGGGGATCATACAATATTTCTTTACTTCATAGAAAATGTCCCAAATTAAGAGGGCCACTCAGTTGCCAGTTTATTAGGTACACCTATCTTGAGTCTACACCCATTGACCATTTTATCAGGTACACCTATCTATAAGTGCACTCTGTCGGTATACAATAACTGACAGCAGCCCATCTATTGATATTCACAATTTGTCAGCCCACCTCTACTCTGTCCATGTCCATCAGTGAAAAGAGACCGATGTAGGACCACCCCTGACCAGATATTATTTGAGTGGACAGCACAGCAGTGACACTGACATGGCAGTGGCATGGTATTGTGTGTTGTGCTGGTACGAGTTGCTGGGCTTTTAAACACCTAAATGTCACTGCTAGATTGAGAACAGTCAGCCAACCAAAAATATGCAGTCAACAGCAGTCATGTGATCAGAAACTGACATTAATTAGGCAATAAACACAAATTGTGCATGGAAACAGGTGAGCTATAGTCTCTAACTTCAACTCCACTTTCTGTGGTGCCCAGTAAGTGTATACAGTGTTTTACAACACTTGTACCAACACCACACACACTACCATGCCACTACCATGTCAGTGTAATGGCTGTGTTGAGAATAGTCCACCACCCAAATAATATCTGGTCTTTCCACTGATGGACAGGGTAGAGGGGGCTGATAAAATGTGCATAGCAAAACATGGGCTACAGACAATAATTGTATACCTATATAAGTACAGCTATATGGTATGTATTTCTGATGAAATGGCATAATGAGTATTGGTACAAGGTAGTGTACCTAATAAACCGGCTTAGTGTATGTCTCTAATGAAATAAATTTATAGAAAAAATTTCACTCATTGCAATAAAGACAATAAGCCTATGCTAAAGTTCCTTGGAGTGAGTCAATTTGTGAGTCAATAGTCAATTTTTTTGCAGAAGAACCAAAGTGAATTTTTTTTTTTAATCTAGCTTACCTACTTTCCCCATATCAAAAAATTCTAGTGTCTCATCTTCATCTTCAAAGGCTTGAAATATGTACCTTTTCCCTCACCAGGAAAATAAAGTATTCCACACAATGCTCACAGGAGAAGCAAACATGACTAGCCTCACTAACCAAGACACCCAAACCAAGAGGGAGTCATTCAAAGGTCTTGGTTGTATTAGTGTGTGTGTGTGTGTGTGTGTGTGTGTGTGTGTGTGTGTGTATGTCCGAGAGATTGAGAGACCATCATTTCATGGTCAATATATTAATAACAAAAATAATAAATACACTATTTGTATTGTAATATGAACCTGTTGTGTTTGGACCCTCCACTTAAAGGGCTGCATTATTGACTGGCCCTGTATTTGGGTGTCATTCATTTTGCATGACAGTGCAGCCCACATGACACCATTATTTACTCACTGTCTTGACAATGATGTCAGATTAAGTCAAAGTTAAGAGCGTGTGTTTGACACACTGCATGCAGTCACTGGAGGATCAGAGCATTTCTGCTGAGCGACTGTCATGTGAAGAGCCACCTCAGCTTTAGATCCTCAGACAAAACAGCAGCTGTTGAGCTGTGGACAAAAGCAATGGCTCAATGAATATGTCAGCGTAGAATGTATTTTACTGCCAGTGTAAAATCTAACTCATCTTTGACTCCTAACAGTTACAATATTTAAATATTGTTGGCAAAGATGAGACTTCCTGCATTTTTAATATAGTATTAGGGTTAAAGCTTTGAACATTGGTATCACTGCCCAAGATTTTGACTCTCATCTCGTCATCACTACTTTTACAAGTTTGAGTTGATTTGCTTGTAAGATGAACGCTGTGAAATAATCAAAGGAGGCGCAAACATCACAAATCATAAAATTACACCATGAGTTAAAAACATTGTTCCCAGATGGAGACCACAGTTTTTGAGTTTGTCGATATTTAATATTGGGATCCTTTTTCAGTCCCTGTAATCACAGTATATGATTGTGTGGGTCAGTATGTGCAGTATAACTGAATTAATATGACTAATATTCAGTTTCATTATGTATTTCTTCGTTGCTTGTACCTGGAAAATTGTGTACTGCTAGGACATTAATGCTGGTTCTGCTTAGGTGTAGCAGTGGCATCACTCCTGTCTTGATCAATCTTATAGAGCTTAGTGCCTGGTGTGTGAGCTGTGAGCTTTTCTCCACTCTGTTCTCCATCCAACCCACCCCCAGCAGACAAAGCAAACCTTACTCCAAATCATGTGCAAATTCCACCCTCTGCTTCCCCAATGGAATAACCATGTCACAAAAAAGACCCCCTATCCCTACTAATCTGCTTTTTAGTGGCTCGTCATGAATGCTCATTTCCATAATCAAGTCGACAGGTGTGGAGAGGGTGAAAAAGCATGGTCGAATGAAGAGAAGAAGAAGGTGAAAACAGAGAGTTGGAGAAAGCGGGGGGAAGAGGAAATACTCTCGCAAAAGAATCCTGGACTTTGGGCATAAGGCCCTGATTGGAGCTGACAGTCCCACCTGCCGCCATCCCCCATCCATCTGCAATAACCACACTGACCCACACTGGTCATATTTTAAAAGCCTGGGACAGCTTTCTCACTCTTGCCTGCATATGGTGTGTCACTCAAAATGCATGTGTCACAGACATTAGAGCTCAGGGCCAGGACCCAAGCCAGCGCTCACATGAGCAGTCACACGAAGAGTGAGCTTCTGAGCAGCCCTCTCATGGCCTGGTCCACTAATTGAGGCCCCATTTAGATTTCCTGCAATAACCAATAATCAGGATCAAGGGACTGTCTTTGGGCTCCAGGGCAAAGGGCTTACTTTTCTCTCACTTTCTTTCATGAAAATGTTAAGGCAAAGAATTGGGGCACAGCAGAATGTCAAAAGTGCTTGATTCGCAGAGAAATAAAATGATATCCTGTTTTTTATTTATTTTAAACATGTAGTACCTTTTCCCTTTTCCCTATATGACTGTATACTATAATATAATCTTACTATCCAGTGTTACCCCATAGAGGATGGGTTTCCTTTTGTGTCGGGTTCCTCTCAAGGTTTCTTCCTCATGTCGTCTCAGGGAGTGTTTCCTTACCACTGTTGCCGCTGACTTGCTCATTAGGGATCTTGATCTTCATCTGGATTTCTTTAAAGCTGCTTTTTGACAATGTCTATTATTAAAAGCGCCATACAAATAAAATGAAATTGAATTGAATTTTAGTTGAAGTTTGATTATGGACCATTTCCAATGTCTGATACCATACAACTGTCCTTTTCATTTGTGTTTGATTTTATTGATTCTATAAGCATAATGGTTGCATTATTAATCACCCCTGTGGTGGATTACAAGATCCTCACTCTTGAAAGCTTGAATTCAGTGAATGGAAATGTATGCTTTGTTACATTATGGTAATGCTGAGCATCTGAAAAAAAACCTCACTTACAGATAAAGACCCAAGTCATCACTGCAATATACAAAGCATACCCCAAAACACCAACAATATAATGAGCACAGTAAGAGAACAGATCCACCTTCAGTGGCGATTTGTTTAACCGTTGCTTCAGTTCCATCCCCCTGGCTGTGTGTCATGGCAGAGGTTAGATGGAGGGGTGGCCCTCTCTCCAGGACATGTGCCTACTTAGAGTGCATCTGCCATCTCAGAGCATTACCATCCCTCCATGTTCCTGAGGAAACTCAAAGGAACCAGAGGCCTTTCCCAGAGGGACACATTAACAAGCCCATCTAGTTAAATTGAGCTCCTGCATTACCTAATGTGCTGGCCAACTCCAGGGGTAGGAGACAGCACATCCATAATTAATCACATGTGCATTTTTTTTCTGAGGCATCTTAGGCTAACAGGGTGAGTAGCTTTGTTCTGAGCAAACTAAGCTAAAAAGAAGGGCTTTATTTTCTCATTCGCTTTTCATAAAGACATAAAAGACATAAAGGTTTTCAGAGATCGATCATAGAGAACTGGGCGCTGTAGCTTTGCGAATGTTAGTCAGCTTTATCTTCACCGCAGTTCGAGTGCATTTGCATTTCACACAGACCACTTTAGATTTCATGAAGTTTCAAAATCCACTAGCGCCTACAGTACCACCCTCATCTCCAGTTGTTGCAGCCAAGATCAGAAGAGTGGCGTTCTCGTGTATTAGCTTGGGAGGGTGGTCACATATGGTGTCTTTGCACAAAATGGATCTGATCGGTTATCCTTGTTTTGATCATGGAAATAGTGAAACTTAGATTTTCTGAAATTAAGGTGGTCTAAATGATCTCAGAAAAGTCAGGTAATGATATGGGCTTTCAGAGAGTTGAGCCTGTATTACCATGTAACAATATATAAACAAATGGAAACATTCAGTAAACAATATACATATGCAAAAGTAAATATAATTGCATTAAAATGTCCTGATTGGGCTTCTACATATCAATTTTATGTTGAGCAACTACTCTTATTAAGTCTTGCATCTATATCAATTAATAAAAAACAGTAAATACTGTGTTGGCTATAAGGTCAGCTAGGCAGCCATCTGTCTATTATAGTTGTCCCATCTTGCCTTGGTTCAAAATGTAATGCTTTTGCACAGAATAAATAACTGCAAAAGTCTCCACAAACAAAACTCAGCACTGAGAAGTGTGAAAATGGGTGTTCCAAGTTTTTGAGCTCTTCCCTGAACCCGAGAAGCAGAGCTGTGCCCGTGCCAGGTCTTATTGATTAGTTAGCATAGTCTTGTCTTGGCCAATCTCAGCTAAATGGAAAATTAAAGCTAACTGTCACATTTTTATGAATAACTCATCAATATTTCAATAGCTTCCCTGTTCCCTGTAGCTTTTGCGGAATGCCCCCTCCGTTATCACTACTAGTCGCTTTGAAGGTGATCTCAATATTTTGGTCATGTAAATAAACATCTCCTCAAAGTGGAACACTATCCTTTTCTTCTTATCAGCTGATTGAACTCCCGAAACAAGAGGACCCTGTAGCTTTTGTAATCCATGGTTTAGGTAACACAAAAACATGCTCATTGCTTTTCATTATTTTCCAGTTGACCTCTCCATAGTAATTGGTCTGTAATGTCTAAAAAAAAAAAATAATTGTGGATGTTAATCAATTTCTGTCCTGGGTTTGATAGAAACTTGGCAGCAAAAAAAAAGAAAAAAAAGAGCAGCTGTTGAGATAAATTGATTTATTTATTCAAGATGAATGGGGTTTCCAAAACATTTACTTTGTAGTATATCCTAAGCTAACAGTGTAAATATCTCATAGACGAGCCTCAGAGGTTGTTCAACTCTATGAAAAAACATTGGCATTAATGCATTTGAGCCTGGAAAAGAGAGCTTATTAAGTCTTGCATAATTTTGATTAGTCAGTCCTCATATTGCACAGAATGATTAAATAAACTTTGTGCAATTAATAGTAATACAATCTCTGCAAGATGAATCCAAAATTCACTGAGCAAAACATAAGCAGCTTAGGATTCACTGAGATACTCTCTGTACCCTCAAATCAAATCAAATCAAATGTGCACCTTAGTTTTACAGACTGCACTCCACAAACCTCCTGCCACTGGACAGAAAGCCTTCATTTTCACCACAATACACTTATGACCTAATAATGAGCTCTCTGTTCAGTCAGAGGAGCTCTTTATTGACTGATCGATGCTGTGAGGAGGGCTCACAGTTTTATGATCACTCCAAAAAAGATGGAGAGTAGGAATAAAAATTCTGGTGGATACATGTCAGAGACATTTTCTCTCACCTCAACCCAAACGATAGGTACATATTGATTTTTCTAATGGCTGATTACACATTATTATTAGTGCCATTAGGGCTGCTCTCTGATAACAGCAGGATTGCCTCAAAGGCTATACACATGGAAAATGCACCTCAGCAGGAGTAATCTATAAGTCCTGGCAAGCGTATTGTTTCCTAAAGCACACAGATGTATAACCAGACAATGAGTCGAAATTTAGGCTAAATCAGCAATTTCTATCTTCTTAAAAATGAACAAAATCCATATGTTGGGGCAAAGAATTGACATACTATATGTGTTGTTTACAAGATTCCTAAAATCAGTAAATCCAGTCAGATAAGAGAAATGTTTGTTCTGCAGTAATGTTAACTAGACGTTCCTGGATATTCTGTAAGACCATTTCTGATGAACTCTCTAGTTCAATGTTTGTTACTGAGCTAATGGAAACACCAATGGAAAGGTACATATTTTTATATACCTGCGATGAACTGGCGTCCAATCCAGGGTGTATTCCTGTCTTGCACCCAGTGTTCCCCGAGGTAGGCTCCGGATCCACCACAACCCTGATCAGGATAAAACAATTACTGAAGATGGATTGATGGATATTTTTATATAAATACTGACTTTATATTAGGATCAATTCTGACTTTTTTGTCATTTCTGTACTTTCTATAAACCCTGAACCTAATATCTCATAGACTTTGTCAGGTCAATAACATTTACTGCTTAAGTCCCAAACCACACAATTAAGTTGTTCAGCTGTGCAATGCCCATTCAAGAAGAAATGCTGTAGACAGCCTCAGTGACCTCAGCAACTGCAGCTCCATGAGCTCCTCAAATCATAAAAAAACAAAACTGCTTTCATTAATGTATTGCAGTGCCATAAAGTTATGGTGCTTTTGGCAGAGTGTAAGCCAAAGAGTTGATAGTCTTTCTTCAGGACTTTCATCATGACAGCCTTCCCAAACAAAGGGTAAGTCGCAGAGGATTGAGGTAGGACATGTCCATGAAGGAGCGGTGGTGGCTTTTGAATCCGGCCTAATGGAGAAATCAATGCATCTCAGAGCATCAGACTGAGGTAAAGAAGCAGCGAGCAGAGAGAGCTGTGGGAGGGAGGGGGCAGCCACCCAGCTGAATGGCCTCATAAAATAATAATCAGCTAATCATCATCAGAATGAGGAGCTTTCTCACAAAGCATGGTGATGGCTGGTGGACGTCTGTGAAGGGGGTGTCAAAGCATAGCCACTGTTCGCACTCCACTGCCCTCTCTACTAGGACACACACTGGCACAGGGGCAAGAACCTCTCTGGGTTAAAGACGGCTCAGGGAGAAAGCTTTTTCAGCTGGCAGGGAGGAACAACAGCCCAGAATGATGATGGCTGACCTGAAATATTGATGAAGTTTAACGTTTTTGCAGCTAGGTAATTGTTTCTCTTTTCTCTCACCCTGCCATCATGGATGCCATCACCAAGACAAGGTCCCCATCGCTCCAGCCCAACACTAGAGCATCACCCACTAATGGCCCAGAAAAGAGACATGTCATACACTGGACACAAAGGCAAATACAGACAAGCACTCTGGGCTTAAGATGTGCTCTTTTTTTCAGCATTTTAAAAAGAGAAAATGTCATATGGAGACAGCCTCTAAAATCATGCTCAAGTGCTTCAAGGTTTTCTTAGGATTTCAAGTGTAACCATATACAAAAATATTCCATAGGGCATGCATGCAATTAACTTGGATGTAACAGAACCATGCTGTTACAGAACCATGTAACAGATGCTGTAGTATGCTCTGGCCCCATCCCAATGCACCGTGGCGATGTAACGTACAGCAGGTTATTGTCGCTGAACTGCTGGATGTCCAAGTGGTGCTCTGAAAACAACGTGG
>JAOUQW010000019.1:15600847-15632179 GCA_028565825.1 Olivaichthys viedmensis | reverse complement strand
GGCGGATGGGCTACAAAGGGAGGCCCTACCCAGTATTAGTATAGTATTCCTAATAAAGTGCTCGGTGAGTGTATATATATATGATAATGCTTTTTCTATAGCTTGTCATTTTTCATAATTAACTTAATTGCAATGTAAGAATTGTGTTAATAAGAGGGAAGACAGCATGTTGCGTGCTATTAGCTGAGAGACAGTCTGCACCAACCTTTCTCAACCCTTCTTCATGGCCCCCACCTGACCTTAAAATATCATCAGCGGCTTTTTGCTAAAATGTGTATGCGATTCTGAGGGTGATTTTAGGCTCATGCAGATGTGAGAGGGCATCTCTAATTTCACACTCTGCTGAGTGCCTGTCATATTCCTTGCTGATGGAAGCGAAGCTCTGTCAATCAGTGCGGCTTATGATGCTCAACGGAAATTTGTGATGAGGGGATACAAGGCTGGAACCATACAACTTCTCACCTTCATCACACTGGGGTTGATGTAGCCCATGGGTTTCTAGGGTTCTTCACCAGATGCGCTGTCCGGCACCTTGCTGAACATCCATCACTACTCACAGAGGCACTGCTAACTACTTTACAATAGCTGCTTATTTTTGAGGTCAGCTGAGGTACTATAATACTGCAAATAACCCCAAAAGCTGTCTGGCTAGATCTGTTCAAGCTCTAGTTCAAAGGAAGTGTGTTTGTTAATGTGGGCTCTTTTAAGTGCACCCAGACAATGCCTTTATTGAAAACAATAATAACGTGGAGAGCATGTGTTTCAGCTGTTGCTGAAACCTATGTTTGATAGGGAGACTGATGTTCATGCTGATGTTTAACTTGTTCAGAATTATGTTTCATGGCACATACAGTCTTCACATAGTTAATTAATATGTACTTAAGACACTGACACATCCACAAATAAACAACAAAAGAAAGTATGTATAAATCTGTGATATAAGTTTACCCCTTGTTAGTTACCTTTTGTCACAATGTGGACGGGACAAGGACGGACACAAGCACGAAGCCATTTTTTAAACATTTATTTTTAAACTAAACATTAAACATCAAACAAACATAAAACAAACGCAGAGCTTATGGACATCATGACATTCACAATCGACGACAAACAAGACTGGAACACGAGAGCTTTAAATACCTAGATTAATCAGGGGAAACAAACGGGAAACAGGTGGGTACAATTAACATGGCGCAACAGGGCGGACACTAGACACATGTAAACATAACTGTATGGTGGTGCCGTCTTTATGGCGATCAGGGAACTGGGAGACGCCCTCTGCATCATCAGGGAACTGGGCAATGCCCTCTGTGGCATCAGGGAACTGGGTGACTGATTTGAGGGGTGGTTCTCCTCTCCTGGGAGGCTTGTGAGCTTTCCAGTTTGTGCTCCGAGCACCTGTTGTGGCAGGCGCGGAGGCTCAGCGTGGAGGGCGAGGTACGCCTGTATGGCGATTGCCACAGCAACGAGGAACTTGCCCCTCTGCCAATGCTCTTCGAACTCCCAGAACACCTCGTGCCCGCTTGTTGCATCCTTGGTGGGAACGAGCTGCCGCCTTGCGGCGACTACCGTGCTGATGGCGCTCAGGAATTCGCCACTCCTCCTGTGCTCCTCAAGCTCCCGGTAAAACTCGCTCAGGAGTACTGCATCCCCGGCATCCGGCTTTGCTGGACCGGTTTCTTCGGGGACCAGCTCCATCGGCGCAGGCTTCCCTGTAGCGGACCTTCTCCTCTGCCGGCTTCTACAGCGGAGCAGTCCTCGCTTCCGTGGCTTCGTCCGCTGCAGCAAACTCTGCCGCCAAATGCGCTGGGTCCCTCGCCTTGATCAGTGCATAGAGTTCTGCCGCCGGCAGATATTCCTCCACCCTCTTCGTGTAGCGAAACTGAACGTGGCTCACTGTATCCATTTTAGGTCGTCGATTCTGTCACGTTGTGGACAGGACAAGGACGGACATAAGCGCAAAGTCGTTTTTAAACATTTATTTTTAAACTAAACATTAAACATCAAACAAACATAAAACAAACGCAAAGCTTATGGACATCATGACATTAACAATCAACAACAAACAAGACTGGACTGCCATGACTGCCGTGCGAGGCGCTGTGCACGTGACACCTTTGCAGTAAAGATTGACAACTTATTTAAATAAAATTTACAGCATTTAGCAGATGCTTGATAAAATATATGATTGATTTGCAAAAATACAATTGACAATTGGGAGACAAGAGGGGATAGTGTGTCAGGCTCACACCTGTGCTAACTTTGCCGACAGGTCAGATGAGAAGAGATTTTAACTGAGTACAGATCAAAGCATTTTGGTATGAAGTAGACAAGCCGGGAGATGTTGCTTTGTCTCAGACGGTGGAGAAGTTTCCGCCAAATTGTCAGGCTCGGGTTAACAGGATACGGGAGACAAATAAACTTGCAAAGCCATTTTAATCCAAATAAACATAAACAGGTACAGGTACAGGTACAGGTATACACACACGACAATAACAAACCTGTGTACTGGAGACCCGTTTCTACAGCCTCCAAGACCACAACCTCCTCTGAGCCTTAAGAAGCTGAACATTTTGTTCAGCAGCTGCGAGGCTTGAGGCTGGTGTGAAATCCCTCTGGTTGACAGATACTTGGCCACACTAGTCCCTGAGCAACATCTCAGACACTCATCTATATTTGAAGTGGTACTTAACGGACAAAACAGAGTGAGGACCATGACCGAGGCACCTGGAAGGACAGGAAAGGACTTTGGAAGGATATTTGGGGGTCATTGTAGCTGCATGGACCACAATCTTACTGTCAGACCAGTTTTCATCTGTTTATTTTTACTTTAAAACATGGAATGTTTGGTTGGTTTAACTTACTGAATGAGATGTGTTTGTGTGAACACTGCCCTAGCTGCACTTTGCACTGTACATGGCTCTTTCCTGCACTGTATCAGCATGTATGTATGAGTCAATCAACCAAATAACAGCCACTTCACTTCCATGGAACTCTTCAAATAACAGCCAAAGCCCTCCAAGGAAATTCAAAGCCCTTTTTTCTTCGTTAGCAAATAAACTATAAAACACATAATGAAACTTCAGAGACTTCAAAGTAACATAAATAACAAGTGGAGTAAAAAACGTGAACTGGAAAACAGAAACTATTCCAAAAATGTAACCTACTAGTTCTTATATAATTACTCAATGACACTTGCATATTGAGTGTACCTCCAACTGACTTTGCAAGTTGTTCAATCTCCAAAATGCAACACAGAAGCTTGTCCCATGACACTCAATAGGGTATAACTACATTATAATATCAATAATAAAACTGGTGCTTTACTCAAACTGAGCTCAGTCTAGTAGCTTAGCTCAAACTCCCTCACAACTACTGAAAATAGTAAATACTCTTAAACTGCACGATTTTGGAGATATTTTGGAGCCAGTTTTTTCGAAGTGAAAATTAGGAAACCATGGACATTTAGACATACAACAAGAGCTTAGAGTCAGAAAGTGACTCTAGTGACTGCTACTCCTCACTTGGCAGGATTGACTCAGTTAACAAAATCAATATGGGTGTGTGTGTGTGTGTGTGTGTGTGTGTGTGAAACCAGGCCTGTTGCAGGTGAGGTTTCTTTCCCTCAGCGTAAAGACACACACACACATCAATTATTGATCTGCCCAGTGCTCCGACGGGTCAAAGGTTAGACACCAGCACCCAATGGCACTCAATATGCTCCTGTATAGAAGATCCTTGGGAAACCTGGACATATGAAAAAAAGAGTCATGGCCTGGAATCACTAAGTTATATAATTCATTGATTGAATCAGCATAGACAAATTCACATGTGCCAATGTTTTGTTTTGTTTTTCAGCTCAAATATAACAAGATTTGGAATTCCAAAAAAACATGTTTCATATCACTGTCATCTTATATGCATAGGGTTACATTTATAAAGATGAAAGACCACTAATAACAAAATCACCTCAATAATGTTTATTGTTATGCACTGTTTATTGTTATGCACCAACATACCAAAGCAAATTCCTTGTATGTGAAAACCTACTTGGCAATAAACCTAATTCTGATTCTGATTCTGATAAGAAGAGCAAATTGTTTTTATGGTAATGATACTCAAGCCTTATTCTCTGTCACTCTGTTTACATTTGTCCTTGATATTTTGCCCATTTTCTCATTTATGTTTTTGGATCCCTGCATTAGACTGATATGGGTATCTTTGACCCCTTTGACTATGTTCTTGGATTTTGGACTGTTGACTTTTAAAATAGAATTGCGCTCACTTGAATTAAAGTATCCACGTTTTCCGACATTACCACTAAAATATTGAGATAAACTCTATAATTGGCACACAAAAAAAAGAATTAAGAAGAAAAGAGTTTTTCAAGCCAGCTGTTTATTTCTACAAATAAACTAATTGTATGTCACCACAAAAATGTCACTCGTTTTTTAAAGGAAATGAGAGGAGCTGATTTGATTGAATATTGCAGCAGCATAACTAACCACAACTCTTCATAATGTATTAATTCTAACCCCTTTATAAAACTGCTCTTCACCAGGTTACCACCTGCACCAATGGTCATGAAAATATATATATTCAAGGTCAAGACACACACAAACAATAAGCCTCTACCTGTCTCCATAAAGCCAAGTGCAATTTACCCTTATGTGTCCTGCAGTTATCTCAAATAGGGTTTCCCACAAAAGCAGGGCTGACTGTGTGCTTCCTGACAGGCCAGATCTCAGCTTAATGGTACATTACCTCTCTTGTCTTCATTGATGGTGCATACAGTCCGGGGATTGTGCTGACATGAAGCAAGGCAAAAAACAAACATGGCGCATACAGATGCACTGGTTTGCTTATGCTCGTGACTCTCCTAAAATCGATCATTCATCATAAAATCAGCACAGTGTGAACCTACTTTTCTGTGTCAATGTTTTCCAACTGGAGAAACTTCATTTAATAAACCATGGATAAGAGTGCTTTACTTGGGACCCAAATATAGGCAAAAAAAGTGCATCCAGTCTCTTCCAAGAGCTTCCTTCTATGGAGCTTGATTTAAGGGGACACAGTTTGCCTAGCGATCCACTCCCATCCTCCACTCTCACCAATACATATATCCAAGCTCTCCCCAGCCCAGCCTGGTCGCAAGCTCTGGGTCCATTAAAGGGACGGCTGATGCGTGTAGCGTTAAAGGGGAAGGCATCCCAGTTGCAGGCCCCATGTCTGGGCCGGGGCTGCTTCATGAAATATTGAATGCCCGTGTCCCTTCGAGAAGCTGCCTGGCTCATTCTTGGTGGAGGGAGGTTGATTAATATTTTAAACTGCAATCTCCTGCTTGACAAACTCTCCCCCATGATTGGGTAAGAGTGCCTCGCTTCTCCTCGCTCCGCTTGTCTACCCCACCACCACCCACTCCCATTTTTTTCCTTTTTAACCAAATTTCATTTATGGGGAAATTAATTACGCCCGGTGATTTTGGCTACCCAGATTCTTCAACCTCTGTGCTCACGGGGCCTCTGTGGGGGCCTTGTTGGTCCCACTGAATGAAGTAGCATCCATTTTTTATGAAGAGCAGGTTATCCTATTTAGTCAGATTAAAACAGATGATGAAATAATGGTACTGAAGAAACAAGCAAAGCAGAAAATGTTGCCTCCCAGGTTACACTCTTTTCCTCTTTATTTTATCCTACTATATGTCATCCGGATTTTCAAAAAACCTCCCCTTTACTCCACCATCCACTAAATTGCACACATTTCTTTACCACTTCTGAGGCAGTGAACTAGGCTGGCTTTTCCTGGCCCTCCCTTTGTTCCCTCACTCAATATTTCATAAGAGTCTAATGACATTTATATACATGAAACAAGAGGAAATGATTTAATTACACTTTCCCTATTCCATTAATTATTTGCACAAGCATGGGGAGATGAGTGTAGTATTTACTTGTTATTAGACTGTATTTACAGTACTTTCAACAAGCCTGCATATAACAACAAGCTATCCAACCCATTAAAAAGCTTCATCTGTTAGACACTGTATCATTAAATTACTAACATCCAGGATGATTGTATTGTTAAAAATTGTCACAATGGAAATTTAAACTATAAACTGTGGCTATAGAGTTTTTGAGTGGATCATACCATTTCTAATGTTTTCAAAATGTCTTAAATTGAAAAATTGATCATGTTCTTTACTCTTCTGTACTGAATACTGAACGTTCTGTTCTAATTGGTTTTATGTGAAGATAAAGCTGATTCAGAAAAAAAGGAGTTTTAAAAGATTTTGCAATTAAGCTCATTGATACTAAGTGACACTTACTGTGATTTTAAGATTTTAATTCTACAAAGATTTCACCATATAGGAACTTAACAGTTTAACAGAATTAAACTGCCAGATAAAATTATGATTCAACAATTCTGAGCCATGAAAAAATAGGAATGAGAACATACATGGACAATACAATGAAAAATATTTTAGACTTTTGGACATGGGCTAAACAGAGTGGTACTGACATGAGCATGGGATCAAGCCAAATAGGAAGTCTTAATTGGGGCTGCAGATGGGTTACCAATGAATAGATGTCTCACTTAGGGCCCCAGCAAGTCAGAGCAGTACCTGGCATCCTGCTGCGGAAATCTGCTAAATGATGTAGGAGCACCAGACAGTCCTCTTACTGGCCAATGGAACGTAAAAACAAGTGGGAGATATGAACATGTGCCTACTCAGCAGTGCCAGGACTAGGGTTGGGGCGGCTTTAAGTCAACCAATGAAGTTTAATCAGAGCAGACAGACAAAAAGAGAACGAGAGAAATGGGGTTGGGGACAGACACACTGATTTCACCAAAATTATGAGATGCAAAATCTAAAAAGAAAAGGTTAGAAATAACCCAACTAAAGACCTTCCTTTCCCTCACCCTTCACACATACCTTATGTAACTTTACGCACACACACACACACACACACACACATGCACACACACACACACACACACACACACACACACACACACATATGGACCATTGTTCAGGCATGCAAAGTCATGGCGCTGGGAAAGCCTGCAAGCTTGGCACAACTGTGTATGACACAAACAGACGCGCAAACACACACACACACACACACACACACACACACGCACACTCATGCACTCACAGCAGTTGAGTGCATCTTATAACAACCGTGCTTTAAAGGACAAGGCCACGGGGAGAGTTAGTGAGCGAGAATCGATGAGAAAGCTGTGTCTCTGTCAGGGAGGTGAGGCTCTCTGCTAAAGGGTTAGAAGAAACGGGCAGCCAGGCAGAAAGACGGCAGTGTTTCTGCTGATCTACTCAGCAAGCTCAGAACACTGCTCTTCTCCCACAACTCTGCATCGCTCACCAACAAGCCCACAAACACATACAGATACACACAAGCATAGCAAATGTTTGATCTGATACTAGTACTATGATAAAATATTTCCTTGTTCAAATTTTTTTTCTCCAAAACATTGCTTCTGCATGTCACATAATGGATCCATAAACTTATTGAAAGAGAACACTAGAATACACATGAAATTTGTGCTGTTACAATTTGTTTGAATGAGAATGCGTTAACTCTATCTTGTTGAAAATTTTGCCAAATTTTGGTTAATTTAACATGCAGTAAGGAAGAGTGAATGAAAGGGATGATTTTATATGCTTAGGTATCCCTGCACACTTTGCTTCATCTGATAACGGCTATGCTTGTGACAAAGCAGCGGTGGTGCATAGTAACAAAGTTACTGTACTTAAGTATGTTTTGGGAATATTTCTACTTTATACTCGAGTATAAATGTTTCTACCAACTTTTACTTCACTACATTTTCAAAAGCAAATGGCTACTTTGCAATTTTCTCCAGTCACTTTTATTACATACTGCAATATTAATCTTTTCCTGCCCGCTTTTTCAAATTTCGAAAATACATTTCAATGACTTTTAACCATTATTTCTCGGCTGTCCTAACATCAAAACTCTTCAGATGTGCGAGTCAGCTCCCAACATTCATCTAAAAGAGCCAACACCACTACTTTTTACCTTGTCAGTAGGACTGTTCGATTCCAGAAATTTGAGTCGACTCTCGATTCCCAATGCATGAATCAACTCTATTTTGGGATCAATTCCCAGCTTTACTCGTCAGAGAAAAAACAAACAAATATGACTATGTATAAATATTACTATAAAATCTCTCTCTCTTTTTTGATATAACTGTAAAGTTAATTATTTAGATCACGATAATCAAACTATCTGGATATATTTAACAGATAACCTTAGCTAGTTTTCCAATGACATAGTTAGCCAAACATCATTATAAGCTCACAAATTACATTAGCGCCCGAGCTAAGTAGCTAACTGCTAACCGAAACTTAGCAAAGGCATGCAGTGTTGGAAGCTGCACATTAGTATCATAGGTGCTGGCTTGAAATCAATGGTTGAATTGTTATTTTTTACTGTACTCAAATAGATTATGTACACATTTTATGGCTTAAAATCCTCTCAGAAATTATGTCGAGTCATCCCCCCTTTAATTCTTACAAAGTAGTTCTTTCACTCATGCTTAAATGACTGTAGTAGGTGTGGCTTTCATATAAAGTCACTGCAGTATTTAAGAAAAAAACTACAAGCAACCACCATGATACAGACAAGAATTAATCTTTAAAATGACTTTATTAATGTCAGCATTTAAAGGTTCAAACTTTGTGTTGTTTAATTATGGTAACACACAAAAGGCACACAGGTACATTGAAAATTCATATAACATACATCATGCCAAGACCATTAAAC
The DNA here is from genome assembly GCA_028565825.1 of Olivaichthys viedmensis. Classification (NCBI taxonomy): domain Eukaryota; kingdom Metazoa; phylum Chordata; class Actinopteri; order Siluriformes; family Diplomystidae; genus Olivaichthys; species Olivaichthys viedmensis. Next base: position 15,623,378 of record JAOUQW010000019.1, on the reverse strand, counting down.
AAACCTCAGATGGTTGATGAGAACACTCAAACAAACTCTCACCTGACTACACTAACAGTGAAAACAACAAAAAGACAAAGAGCCAAAGAGTCCCTGAAGTCCGTGCTCCATAAATGTTTCCTATGTTCTGGGTTTGGTACCAGAATATACCATTAACGGAACTGGCTCTGTGCTCTGCTTGTAAATTATGAATGGTGGGGAGGGAATGGTACATGCCGGCTGCCACCCAAAAATGCAAGTTCATAGTTACGACACGATGAAACCAAGGAGATGTGGTCAAACACTATTACGACACTGAGAACTTTCAGTAAAAGACATCACTAAACGTGTAGCATGAAGCCACCCCACACTGTACAACACAAGTTACTGTCAATGTTTCAAATAGTTGTCAGTAACTTGTGTTTTGGAATTCTAGAAATAATACACTGACACATACACAGGTGTAGATAGATTTAATAGATAGAAAGACCTTCATAGGTGCACAGAGAGGTGCATCTAACCTCCTTCACCCCAAAAAACCTTCAAAATAAAAGCAGAGTCAAGTTTAAAAGGTGAGGCTTAGCTTTTGTTATCTACATATTTGGGAATCTCTGACATTCCAGGTTGTCAGTAAAAAAATTATCTAAGAATATGTTGTAACCGACAGTTTAACAAAAGAAGTTGTATTTTACTAGGCGTTTTTCAATTTAGATGTATTCGGTTTGGACAATGCCTTACTTTTCGACATTTTTTTGAAATCATGCTAATTGGTTTGTGGACAGGTTGGTCACATATGGAGTGTTAGCATGTGAGAGTTTATATTTACAAAAACAATATCTTAATATCTTTATACTTGCCAAAAATGATATCTTGTGGCTTTGATGCCCCCAGTTTTCATTTGATAAAAACCACAAAATAGAACCCACTTCCAATATTAAACTCCAAAGCAACTCCTAATGTGGGTATGATACACTTTCAGTAATTCCTGATTGGCTTTAATATGTCAATAACAAGTCATTTTTACTTGATAGATTTTAATTTGTCATGCTCCTAAGCACTGCATTCGTTGTTCATGTTAAATTCCATCGAGGTAGCCTGTCTGCGTGCCCCTGCCTAATGAAGCAATTAATTAAGATTACAGATGTCAGACTTGTTTGATTTGAGTCTTTGATGCACTGTATAATATTCTCTAATTAAATATATGCTAATAAGAATCTAATTAGCTAAGTGTTTTTGCTAACTTTACTAAAAACGGGACTTAGGAGTATGAAGATAGGCTTTTCTATCTCAATCAATACTGTTACAGGCTTCAACAACTATATTTGCGGTTCACAGCACATGACTAAACATTGTTTACCACAGTGTCAAAATGCTCAGACTTTAGGTCACGTCCTGAACAACCGGGTTATCTCAAAGTACAGCGTGTTCCTGCCCCTAGGGCTGTTACTTCTGAAAGACATCAGCGAGAAAATGGCTGCAATTCCCACCGAGTGTTCTCACTGCCTGTGGTATCAGTCTCCTGCAGCCTTGAATCAAAATGTTCCCTGCCAGCCACTTTGGAGAAGAGAGCAGCCAGAGACGCAATTAGCCTCATCAAAAGGACTTTGGAAGTGTTTAGATTAATGTAATTAGCAGAGAGCAGAAGCACTCAGTCCTCAAAACGAATCCCCCCAAGGTGCGGCCTCGAAGAGAAACACTACCGCAGTGCAAAAGGACTAGGGGAAAGAAGAGCACTTGTTTTAAAAGATAAATGCTACTGTGCAAATATATTTCAACCAGATACCAGGGGAATAATCAAGATTTAATTTAGCTGCTAATTTAATTCGCCGCTCAGCCGCCCACAAAAGCTCCCAGAAGTGTTCGTCAGAGAAAAAGATAGAGGATGGGAATTTGCTGCACACAAGGAAAGATTCTTCAAAATTCATGGGTCTTATGTTTGATGTCTTAAGTTTATATGGTGTTAGCTGATAGCAATTACCACAGGTGGCAGACAAATATACAATACCATATACAATGTATGTCTTCAGGCATACAAATTGCATATAGAAAATTAAGATTTGCCAGAACTCTTGTTATCGTGCTGTTCTGGACATGTATGTCTGAAAGCACATCCTGCACATTATTAAAACCTCTGTAATTTTTTTTCTTGACCACTCAGCTGATTAGCATGGTATGATTAATGACTACCCCATGAAACAGTCATATGTCAGACTGAGTTCCTTAGACCCTTACATCTGTGGTACTAAAGCTTATAAGGGGAAGGCACTAACAATTATCATGACAATGACTATTAATGCTCTCATCTGCAGGCTTTGGTTTATGATTGGCTAACTTGACTGATGATGATGAGAAAGAAAGACTTAAGCTAGCTGTTTGGAAGTCCAGAAATCAAAGATTTTGGTTGGCTGGTGAATATGTGTGTGCGTGTGCACAAATGTGCGTAGCGCTTGCCGTGCTGGAGTAGGCGCACAGTGATGGATGGGGGAGGCCAAAGTGAACGCATGCCCCTCAGTCCGCTGGTTAGGGGGCCTTGGGCTTCATTAGAGGGAGCTGGAGGCTGACCCCGGCTGGGGTGCTGCGGGCGCCATGAGGGAGAGAAGCATTGGGGGAAGGCCAAAAGCAGAGTAAGCTGCAGAGGAAAGATTCTCCCCTGGGCTCCCCCTCTGCCCGACCTCCCGGATCTCTGGACGGAGGAGCAGAAAAATCAACAGTGCTCCACTTTGAAGCTGTCTCCTTCTCTGTCTCTCTTTCTCCACGCTCCCTTTTTCCACGGACCTCATGAATCATGCATGCAACGCATGCCCTCCAATACATACACCCCCTTCATAATTTGCTTTCTCCCTTTTTTTTTTGACAGCCTGCCTTTCAGACAAGGCATGAAATAGGCAACAAAGGATGAGCGCCCATTTGTGTCATGGCTTCTGAGAGCAGCCCATTATCAGCCATGTTTGACAAATTACTTAACACTGCTGTGCTGTTGATTTGGCACACAAACAGTTCTCCCACATTCCTGAAATTTAATAAGATACAACTAATGAGCAAGTGAGCATGGCTCAGACGAGGTAGAACAACAAATTGCTATGCGCAGCAGAAAGAGTATTATCCACATAAATCAATTTGAGATAACTAGGAGGGTGTGCTCTTCTGAGGAGGAAGATGATTATTTTAATGTAATAATTGGTTTGGAGATAACATGGCTAATTGCTGTAACGAAGCTGGCTTTTTATTAATGTGAAGTAAATTAATCAAGAAGGGCCATTTCAAAGTGCTCTGTTAATCCTGGGAGACTCTCAGAGATGATTTTTTATTCTTTCTCTTCAGATTGCAACTGATATGGAAAAAGAAATTACCAACCCAGAGAGGAAAATGAGAGTGAAGCTCCTTTCTCCTGCACTCCAGGAAAAACGAGGTGGTATGAGCGGAAAAACAGAAAACAGAAAGTTAGTTGGCTCCGAACATCTCTGGGAGTAAAAAAATGAATGCATCCCATGGCGAGCAAGTTAGATCAAAGTAAGGGAAACTGAAATAATCATAAAGCAATACAAGAAGACAAAGTTTATAAGACGAAGGCATGGGCAGAAGCTGAGGAAGACGACACAACCCAATTTTGCTCAAGCTGAGCAGCTGCTGAAGAGGAGGAGCGGGTTATTGCTCCTGCAGTCCCACTTGCTGTTTTACTCTGTGGAGTTATTGTGGCTTTGATATACACAAGAGATCATTGAATTAACCTAACAGAGAGACAAATTATGGGAATTTCTGATTTTAAAAAGCAGGAAAACTTATTACCTATAACACTCCAGATGGACCTGTTCTTATAGAGTTACAATACCTATACTTATAGAGGTACAATACCATTTCCATTCTCATTGCCCCACCAGAAAGTGCAGCATAATTAAAAAAAATTATTCAGATTATGTCCCTAAAGGCTTTTCTCCTGAGCAGTTCAGCTGAGTTGCCATCTGTTTTCAAACTTTTTCTTCAGGAGACAAACTTGTCTGGGTTCTGGTCTGGCCTTGTATGAAAGGACACAACACGGTAGAAGAATGCAAGACCAAAGAATCTGAACCCAGTGCCCAGCATGAGGTGTCCAAAAAAATAAAGTCTCCTCCTCCTATAATGAAGACTCCAAGCATGTCAAGTTTGATCCGCCTTCCAAGACATGGGCAGGACTTCAGAATTGGAATTGATGACCAGCTTGTTACCAGCTAATTATAAACTCAGCCATGGCTGTCAACCCCACCTCTGGGGAGCCAACCCAAGATCTTCTTATATGTGGGAGATAAACACCATCTGTCTCACGCCTGCTCTTCAGAGATGTGTGTTTGGGCAGTTGAAGTGTGTCCTGCTTTAGGTCTTAGAGTGTTGATGGGCAGTCCTTTCGACTCTAAGCCAGCCAGCTCAGGAAACCACCACATGGCGCGTTGTTTACATGGGGCGGCAAAAATGTCCCTGGCCGGGGGAAATTGAGCTTTTAAAAAACTCCTTTTGATTGATGTGTTCTGATTTCATGCTTCTGATCAGTGATTATCTAGGATAAATAATTCAGGGCACTAAAAAGTTAATAAAGAAAAATACCAGAAAGCTCATCATTTAGGTAGAAGACATCTTATGGGAGAGGGTTGATGTTATAAAGGAGAGAGAGAAATGAAGGAATGAAAGATGAAGTGGGTAGAGAAAGGTGAGTCCAGAGATGGACAGATAAGAAGAGGAAGAGGGCGAATGAGGGGAGGAATAGAGGTGTGGCAGCAAGGACCAAGGGAATCAGGCCCCTAATTGGTACTTAAACACTTGCGCGTGCCGAACTGTTGCTATCATAAGAAATTGATGAATTAACTGAGAGAGAGTGGGAGAGAGTGCGGGAGAGGCTTCTAAATCTTTTAAGAGGATAACTTACTTGGGCAAAACAGCTGTTTATGCATTATTTGTGCCGAGAGCCATTTACCACCATTTAGGAAGGAAGCAAGGCCCTAGTCTGAGGAGACACCCACAGGGACTGAAGCCTGGGAGGACAGAGTGAAAGGATCATTTACAGAAAAAGAAAAGATGAAAAATTCATCCATTGGAAGTTCATTTAAAGACTTAAAGACATGGCCTGTCAGTCTGTGGCTCGCAGTTATTGACAAACAGCAAACGTGGGAGAGAGAAGGAAGACACAGGGGACAGAGCTACATGATTTTGGGCAGGACAACACATCCCTTCCCAAACTTCTCAGAGTGGCCACTGACTATGCAACATCACTTTGATCATCAGAAATTAAGTTTGCTATCACAAACTCATTGACATGCTATTGCTGTCAATCTTACACTATTAATAATCGCAAGGCAAAATACATTGCAGACTGACTTAAGTAAATGAACATTCATCTTCAGTAACCACTTTTTAACCACTGCACAAGGCAGGAATACACCCTGGATGGGACACCAGTCCATTGCAGGGCATCACACACATGCCTATCACACCTAGGGGGTAATTTAGAGTAGCCACTCCACCTACCTGCATGTTTTTGGGAGATGAGAGGAAACCCACGTGGACACAGGCAGAACACATGAAACTCTGCACAGACAGTAACTTGAGGTCAGGATTGAAACCTGGACCTGTGAGACGGTAACGTTACCCCCTGTGCCACAATGGTACCCTAAATGAACATACACTTTTAGAAAAAAGGATTCATCTAGCACATTAAAGGGTTCTTTGGTTTGACTCTCTGAGAAAACTCTTAAATGTTTCATGTAGAACTCATTCAACAGAGGGTTTCTCTTTCAGAAAAGGTTCCAAGTCTGACCCTTTAGGAAGCTAAAACAATTAACCATTCAAAAAACCATTGAGGAGTGTAGCAGAGGACATATATTAAAGTAAGCCAGCACAAATCGCCCTATCTGTATGCATAATAGTCTGAGTGAGTTGGGGAGAATGGAGAGGAGAAAAGAAAGCATTCCTGAGAAAAATGGAAGTGAGAGTATCTTTGTCACCTGCTTTTCCTGCATGTAGCTGCAGCTCAGTCTGCTCCCACAGTGCCTCAGGGCGACAGACAGCTCCATTTCAGAAGAAGCTGATGCTAATCTGGCCTGAAAGATGAAAGTTTGCCCTCTGTTTGTTCTCTAACATACCACTTTGTCTGTCAAATGCCTGCGGGTGACTCGACCATGGGAAATTCAACTACACACTGGATTCATACACTCTTCTGTGACAGTTACTGTAACACATCGTTTCTAATGAAGAAAAAATTCTAATTCTCTTTCTTTTATTATAATGTATGTGACCCCAGTCATTATATTTTTTCTCACTAGGTTTTACCTCACTCCTGAAAGCTGGTGTCTAGATTAGGTTCAGTAAAATTATATTAGTCCGTTGACTCTGATGGTTATTGCAATCTGACAGGTCCACTCAGTGTGAATAAAAGTCTATTTCAGTGTAAAAAAAAAAAAAAGATTTCTCCCACTGGCCTGTCTTCCCATTGATAGCCACAAATCCAAGGTGACCTTAAGGGGTCCCATCACCTGAAACATCATCATTCAGGTCTTTGCTCAGCCCAGCAGGCTGAGCCATGATTAGCCGACAATTTATTCCCTGCCTGCGATTGAGAGGCAGGGTGCCCACATGGTAATGTGTTTAAAATGTCAGCAGAGAGGTAAGGATCTCATCAACCTTTGGTCACCCGGCCGCTTTGAATATTCTTATTGCCATCATGCATTAGTGATAAGCTTTGGAAAAGTAAGTCAAATTTAACCTTCGCCGTACCTAGCCCCTGTCATGAATATTAACTAGGCCTATTATGTGTACATGATCTGAAAGAATTTAACCTCGCAGCATCAGGATCCAGGCCCAGCTTCTCAGGCAGGCAGAGAGGGAAAGAGGAGAGTGTTTACTGCATAGAAATGGTGTTTGCCCAGGTAAGGGGAATGCTTGGCCAGATTAATGGGTTATCTAGGAACAGTTCCCCAGAGATGGATGGGGATTTACTGGTCTATCAAAGATCCAGGCAGACGTGCAGGAGGAAGTATTTGCTTAGGCAGTGATGCAAACACATACATTTTAGGCTAAAAATTAAGGGGAGGTATTTGTGAACAGACAAAAATGTACATACATACCTGGATGAAGCCATAATCTGCTGGCCAAAGTGGCAACCTTTCTCCAAATGTTACGGTCCCTCATTTCCTGATTGTTAGTATCTATTTTTGAGATCTGTTAGTAATTAAATACAATTCACACATTTCAGTTAGAGAAAAATCTAGATGGAACTAATTATAAGATCAATTGTGCACTCCATAAATGTCTCAAATGTTATTGCACATGCCAGAACACACCAGTTCAATTTCTTCGAAACCCATACAGGCACCATGTATGATGTATGCCTACACCTCTTGCTGCTCCACGAACCAAATCTGAATTGAGATTATCTATCAATCTGTCCGCCTGTCAATTGGCTTTCCTCTCGACATCCCTGTTTTTCCTCTGGTGTTTTATTTAGCTGCACTTCATTCGGCATGGGATTTCTTCCTCTCTTTCCCTCCCCTCTTCGGTGCACATTTCGAGCTGCTGCTATCGATTGGCGAGGGGGCGCACTCACAATGCAGCAACCGGGGCCCTGTTCAGGCTTGCATCTTTCAGAGGGAGGATTGATCCTTTTTCTCTCTGTCTCTGTCTCTCTCTCTGTCTCTCTCTCTCTCTCTCTCTCTCTCTCTCTTCTCACTCTTCAAAGAACTTTATTGAATGTAACAAACAGAGAAAGGAAGACTTGAGAAAGAGGTGAGGAGAGGAAAGAAGAGGGGAGGAGCGTCATGAGGCCGGGCATTCTGCCTTTGCCGCTAGGTCCAACTGAGAAGAGGTTTTCAAAATGCTAGGAATATTGGATCAGGAATCAAAGATTTCCATGTGCTTGCTGGGTTACAGCAGCAGGAGATTCGGGAGGTTGGCACTTTGATGGTGTGATTCTATTCAATGGAGCTCAGTGAGGGTCACCAAGCTTATTCTTTGACCACACGTCTGTTGTTAAAAGTCCGACTCAATGCAGATTATGTCAATTTGCTGGCAAATCCTTTGTATCTCCTCCCTCAGCCCAGGGCCATGTTTGTTATCAAAAACCATCTACTGTTCCTCTTTCGCGTCCTTATTCTCTCGGCCTGTTACACACTTCTCTCAAGCAGCATGGCTGAGTCAGGATCAAATAGTGCTCCACAGGCCAGGGCGGCAACAGAAGCCGCATGTCATATGCATTTAGTGCTTAGCGTAGCACTGTGGCACATCAGTAGCTGGCACAAAGCAGAGAAAAGTTGTGAGACTTGGCAGAACTGGCACAGACACATGCCTGCCAGAGAAGGATTGGTAATTTTGTTAAAGCCCAGCCATTAATAAACAGTGCAAACAAAGCACTAATTACCACATACAGTAGAGAGAAAGGCTCCCATGAGTCCTTCTTCGTTAGTAAGGCAGCATATGCATTATCATCTCGCCATAAACATCTGCTCCTAAAGCTGTTTGCTCTTTTGGTTGACAAAAGATTATGGTTTCACCCAAGGATCTTGTTTAAATTCCTTTTTTTAATTTTTATCTGTCTCTTCTTGCTACATGTTGAAACTCTCCAACCAAAGGCAACTTCTGACTGTAAGTGCAGTAAAGAAGAAAAAAAAGGAAAAAATAAATCATAACAACACTTTTCTTTCTCTGCATATTTGCTTACAATCTTCACTAGGATGAGTCACAAACAATGAATTTTTTTGTAATAACCCCCTTTTGAAATGCTGAGATTTCAATAATTTGATGTTCCAGTGTGGGAGATTGTTGGCTTTAATACAAATCATGTTTGAATCGTTACTTTAAGACCTTAAGCCCTCCCTTGGCGTCAGGAGGATTCAGATAATGAGGCCTGCTGGGATTTCAATCATTTCTATATCGGTTGAAAAATAAGGGGGAAAAGAAAGAGAAAAAGCAAAAAAAAAAATCAGCTCTTTTTTTCTCCCCCTCAATTCATTTTGAAGATTAATAATAAACAGAAACTCCCCTTTTTTAACTCTCTGACTTGTGTTTCTTTAGATTTATTGGCCTTGAACTCCCTCAGTACCTCGATGCTTTAACTCCCCAAACAATTTCTTGGAAGCCTCCCCCTTCATCAGAAAATAAATAAATCCCTCAGATATCGCCTTTTAGGCACCTCTTTATTACGTTTCCCCAAGGTTTTTGCATTTTGCCTGTAAACAGTCAATAAAAGCACTTTGGATCCCAGGTTTAGACATATTTGTGAGTGGTCAGGAAAATGTGCACCTTGTTGCGGGCATAATCAAGGTCTGCCCAAAACGTAAAATGAAAAAATATGGATGTGGACCGTCCTCCAAAAGTTTCTTCTCAAGGGCCATGCAGAGCTCGAGTGTGGTGTCGAGTTAGCAGGTCTTTAGCAAAAGACCAGTGTTCATTATTAAATTCCAACCATAGTCTTACGCTGACAGGGAGAGCACCAGACGTCTCTTTCCACCTTATTGACAAGTGTAAGCATATGTGAGCCTTAGCATTTGTGAAAACACAATAAGACAGACATAAAAAAATTTTTTAAATACATACTGAGAATGCAAAGGGCATCATTTGCAGTTATATTATAAAATACATTATGACTGTCAACAATAAATGTGAAAAATCCAACATATTAATTTAGTGAAAATAAAATATCCTAAGGATAGAATAAGTACATTAATTGTGGGTTTTTAATGTCAGTTTGCAGCAAATGGGTATCAGTTGCATCTTTGTCACTGTACTGGTTGCTGGGTAGCTATGTGTCTTGTAAAATCGCAACCATCGCTGTTAAAAAGATATTTGTTCTCTATTTACAGTCCACTATAACACCTCTCATCATCACGTAAAACAAAATGTTTAAAATCTTTTAGTTACAGTGTTATTAACAGTCACACTATTATTAATAGTTAATTCATTTTCATATAGGTTTTGAAATTCACAAGAATAGCAAACATAATGGTTTCTGGTGTTTCCAGGTTAACAGTGTATGCCATGATAATTGTTTGTTTTTCTAAAACTGTTTTAGACAGACAGTAATTCATTGATTAGAGTATGTCATTAACATAAGTAGAAGAGTTATCCGTATAATTCTAAAAATATAAATGCATACAATATAAATGAATACAAGTAAAATGTATATATTAAAACACCATTTAAATGAGATTTTAGGAATTAAAACCTAAAACCTTTTATTTTAGTTTTGAAAGAAACAACTGAAAATACAATGAAAATATTTCAAAAGGCCTCAAGATATGTTCAACATGTAATAACATCAACTAGTTGGGATTATAATTGGACAAGTCAATGTGAGTGTGTTAGTCAGAGCTTATGCACATTGCTTGAGCTCAGTTTTGATCCACACTCTTCTTCATATTTTACTTAACAAGGCGTTTTCAGTAGCTAATATCCTGTCCAACCAGATGAAAGACAAAACAAAAGTTCTATAAGACAATGCAAGACATGCTATAAGAATGAACTGGAAAGCCAGGAGAAACTGCACGGGTGCTAAATAATTTGTCAAATCCTCTTGCAAAAAAGACCTACTTTCCTACAACAATATTCATCCAACATCTTCTTCTAATTTACTTCTTCCTTCTGTTATTACCCTTGCAGTTAGAACCTTGATCCAAACCTAGTGACACACATACAGTAAGGGTATTACAACAAATCCTTCGTCCTTGAGGATATCAGACACTCTGTGAGTGGCAGTCAGCCTCCCAGAGAGCCCTTTATTGATTATTCAGTGTTTCTGGTAGCACATAAAATCTTATGAGGGTCAGCATAGCTCTAAAACACTGCCCTTTAGGGCAATGACATTCAGCACATTCCGGACAGTCTAAGTTTTAAACAGAATTATTTTACACAGTAGTTTTGACATACTGTATGTACCAGTAATCTGCCATGTCTGTATATAAGATCATTTCATAGGCAAAGATGGGAAAGACAACAGAGAAGTCATACACCTATGGCAATTACCTATCAGACAACTATATACATGTAAGGGCAGTGGATATGTGTTCACCATAATTTATATTGAAACACATTAAAACACACATATATACACAGGCACAAACCATTTAAGTTAAGGGCATAAACACTGGGCCTGATGCAAAAAAACAAACAAAGGTGAATTAAATAAAAAAAAATCAGATACTATTCACACTGTCAATCACAAAAAACCTAAAGCACTGCTATTCTACTCCACAGTGCTCGGCATTTTAAAAACCAGTTGACATTTTCTGATAATATGGCAACACTGCCATCTTTAGGTTTCAAGACAGAGTGTAAAACCGCTAGTGGCATGCCATAAGCACATGTGCCTTGCTGAGCCTTTAGAAAAGTGGAGCAGCGTTAAATAATTGATTTCCCTGGCCTTTAGTGAATGAATGAGATGCCTTTGCATCTTTGCACTTAAGCCTGATGTAGGGTATTGTTGCAAGGCATTAGGACACACGTGGTAGACTATACGGTGTACTCAAGTGTTCAAACAAAGCCAGAGTAAGCATAATAATCATTCTGTTTCAAGACAACCTTGTGTTTGAATTCCAGATTTGTTAACTGTGAAAGTACTGTCTAATAACTTACTGTAATTTCCTGTCATCTTGCACTACAGCACTAACATATGCAGTAACATATTTCTATTATTCCTAACTGACTACACCATAAATAATACACTTATTAATATGTGTGATATTCCTCCTGCCACCCCAAAGTGTTAAGATTAGACAAGGTTCGTTTATGCATTCCATTTCATTACCATCTAAAAAACTGCACTGCAGGCCTAGCAAATACTGCTCTTTTTAATGCAGATATAATCAAAACCTTCTGATTTCAGGGCACACAGAGTTGCTCTCATTGGCCCTGCTGAAATGCAACCTGACCTTTTAGCTGCAGACAGCAAATTGCTTGTTAAAGAAATACTTCACCCGAAAATCCTGTTCCATCAATATATGAACTAGTGGCCAACAGTTATGATTCAGTTATGATTATAAATGATCATTTATGATTCATTCAAACCACTCTGAATAGACTCCACTGGCTTTCATTATTTCCACATCTAACATTTCTAGACAAATATTTTTTGCATAAAAAATGATCAATTAATTGGTTATAAACTGCATCAACAAATATGCTCTCATAAAAGTGAGTTGGGTTTGTGAAAAGGGGGTGTTTTCTGTGTAGGCAGGCTTTCACTACCACATGATGGAGACAAAACCCAGTGTGTAGTGGAATCATTATGCCAGGTCCTACTTAAGCATTGCAAAAGAGAATAATTACAAAGCAACTATAGTTCTTATACTGATACTTTAACTGTTAATCTGTAAACCATTTAGGTTTTGGGGCTACTTTCTGAACACAATTTAATTAAGGGGTAGTACAAAAGAGCTTAAAACTGTAATATATTTACAAAGACAGTTTGTTTACTATTTATTATTATTTATATTATTTGCTAACTGAATATATGATATGGTATATTATCATTACCAATGCCATTTAAAAGAGATCCTTTTACCAATAAAAATGTCAGCCAAGAAAGTACAGTTTTCTTTAATTGTTCTCTATCAGACTCTTTTTTATTTTCTCTTGTTTTTTTTGTGTTTTTTATTTTATTTTGAGGAGTATCCATGTATTAAAAAAAAAAAAGTTACAACATCCTCTCTTCCTACCTTTATTGTTATAGAGAATTCAGGTACAATTTGTTGTCACTAAACTCCAAATATAACATGGATTCATGGATTAATAGATTAATGTTTTGTGTTTATTAAGAACTTCATGCCTTCAGTGTAATAAAGGGATAAAAGGAGAGGAATAAACTGTTTTTACTTTGCTCAACGCTGGATAATCCTTCGAACAGACTATTACAGCACCTTTTCTTTCTTGGAAAATCTATGAAAAGTTCTTTCTTTCGTATCTTCTTCCTATAATCTCCCTAAAATGTATGGGTTAAATCATCTTTATATCAAAGGAAGAATGCAGAGGAAATGCTTCAGCAGCTATTATCATGCCCAGACCTTCCTGAATGCAAGCCTCCCTAATGAAATAAATAAATGAAACTGCAACCTAATACTGACTATCTTATTGCAGAGGAAATGTGTCTGGAAAAAGCATGCTGTTAAATTATGCTAAGACAGAGCATAGGCCCAGGTCCAACAACATACATATAGATGGACCTGTCTTTAACGCAAGTAAATCATCATGATATCTCAGCTCAGTGTTGCCTTGACATGTGTACTTCATATTGTCATAGCAAAACATAATGTAAAAACGCCATAGAAAATACTGAACATTACTGAAAAAACTGTGCTAAAAAAAGTACAGAAATTGTTGATTCAAGCTTGTAAAAGATCCAAAGTTGTAACTGGGATTCATCTGCACTATGGCCTTGGCCTTCAAATTCAAAATTTTTTTTAGAACATTCCCACCGACCCCTTCTCCTTTGCAGCGGTGCATCACTGGGGAACTTTTAGAGCTGCTCACTCTGAGAAAGCTAGGATGTTGATTGGAGAGGGGATGACTGTATAACCTCTTCCTTCCTCTGAGCTCCATGGATCCCCTAACAGGTGACCTGGGGCCTCTTGGTGGACCAGCTGTCACGGCCTGTTTCCGGCCTGGGAGTGTGGGAAAGTCGGCAAAGACTCCGTCAAACCCCCAGCCCTGCTCTCAGCCTGCTTCCTGACCACCGCTAAATATACCAGCCCTTTTGTTATTCGCCGGGCCCAAAAATACGCTGGCTCTGACATCAAACGTGTTCTTTCCGACTTCCTCCCAGTGGCTTTTTCGGCCACTGACGCTCTTCCTGTTTGGCAGCGGGCGCCGCTTTCCTGGACGACGTGGAGCATCAGGAAACAAGGTCTGCATGGATTTGGCTCTGTGATGCAAAACATAAGCAGTAGATATAGGCTGCAAGTTGACAGGATAGTTAATGTGCACATAAAACAGTCATTTTATGAGTTTAGAAATGCACTCATGCCTTGGCCAAAATTGAAAGATGTGCTCAAAATGCTTATTTTTCTTGATATGGATCCATATTACATTTTCATATATTTTATCAATGTGAACAAATATTTAAACTTACATTATCCAATCATTTATGCAAACATGAGTGGGAGCTCTTGGGACTGCAGGCATTTAGATCATATTTATTGCTTTTATGACTACATAGGTAACCATTTTAGGCTAGCAGAACATTTTCTGAATGTAACTGTTTTAGGACATTTTGGTTCCCAGATGTCAAATCTGTCAAGTTTCATTTTCTGGGTTTCATTTTCTTTTTCAACATTTAAAAACATTTCTGCAACAATTTTGGTTGTAGGGACATTAACACAAACTTATTCCATATTAACATATTTTATAATGTTAGTTTTTGTCTAATGGAGAATGCTGTGTGAGTAACGTTCTTAGACCATTGTGAAGGAAACCATCATTACGTTTTCTGTTTTCAGAACATTGCAGGAACGTTATTTTTCTAATCTCACAGCCTAACTTTCTTAGAACAGGTCAAATTTGTTACTGAACGTTCTGACAACATTCTCTGTTAGCTGGGTACAAGCACCCCAAATGCATGAGTGACAAGAGTGTAAGTGTATGATATCATAAAAGAAGGTGATATTTCAATATAAACCAAGTATCAAATACAAAAATAGCAAAAAATAGTAATGCTAGCTATACTAATTCCTGATACAGCACTTATTTTAGTGGAAACTCATAGCTGTTGTATTAACAGCACAAAAGATGCAGCAACTGTTCAAAGACTTTATTAACATTCAACATTAACCAAAAATGTCACAACCTTGCTTCTGTATCTTTTCTATTGATGAGGGTTCAAGTGTGCTAGTAAACCATGCAGCCAGTCAAATAGCTGAAACTGGAACCATGTGTACTTCCTTTTAATGACAACACAATGAATTACTCTACATTCCCAGAAATCATCATACATGGCATGACATAATGTGACACAAAACCCAGCCCCATGTTCCATCTGTAAGGTGTCATGCAGAGAATGATCACTTCCATATATATATACATGTCCCACAATGGCTTACAAAAGTCTTCATGTTGTGCATTATGATTTGCTCCTAAATACTTTAGCGATTGTGATTCAGATGGAAGATAGAGGAAGATTAAATCACACTTTGCAAGTGCAGACCACACCTTCAATTGATAGTGGTGCAGTGAGTGATTATGGAACTGTAGGTGGAGTTATGAATGACACTTCAAGGAACTGATTCAGAAATTCTTTCCTTTCCTGTTTTTTGTTGTTGCTCTCTCTCCTTTACCTGACTTACCTCATCAGTCTCATTCAGTCACTATTCAGTCTCACAATAGTGTGACATATTTTTGCACGATGTTTACTTCCAGTTAGCTCCTGTAAACGCAATCTTTACCGCTGTAGTGTTCTACTACCATTACTTATTCAGAGTTTCACCATTACTTTTTTAGTTAGTTTTGTCCATAAAATGGGCGTAGATTTGGGTATGGATGGAAGGGACATGTCCCTACCAATCTTAAGGGAGTGCCAATACTTTCATCAATATACAAACTATCATTTTAATCAGCTCCACAAAATGTTACATTGATTTCAAACTCTAACTTCTCAAAAAGGCATTCATATTAGGAGTCAGAGGGAGAGAGAGAGCAAGCCAGGATAACGCAAGGTGAGCTAGCTGCCAAATTAGCTGAATAGCATGGAAAGTTTGGCGCATAATGCCAAGCTGGGGTTTTTTTGTAGTTTTTTTTTAAATAGTTTTTTATGGTGAAATGGGTCATAACATCACACTAAAGTAACGTTAGCTAGCATGGACAGTTCCTTCTAGCTAATCTATAAGTGTAGCTAGCCTCTGGCTACACTAGCTAGCTAGATAGTGTTAGCCTAGCTTATCTCCATTGCACGAACTTAATGGCGTGACTTTGTCAACCAATACCGCAACATCCTTCTGAAAAGGCGATAAATGGAGATAAGCATCTTTTCAATGTGCATGTAAGAAATTGTTTAGCGAAGAAAGAGTAGGCTACTAGCAGATACTTTGGTACTAGCTAGCTAGTTACCAACTGTGAATGAATAGAAACAGAGACAGAAGGAGAGGGACACAGACGTAGCCCAATAGTACAGCAGACTGAAGGAAAAGCAGATGGAGCTACAGGGTCTCAGGTAAGGTTTTACAATGGCCTAGTGATTAGGCCTATACTGTAGCTAACTGAAATTGTATGTGTTACTTGTAAATTACTAAAACTGAGAGAGTTGGTTAATTTGGAAAACTGATTAGTTTCAGTATTGTACTTTTTATATTTATGTATTTTTATTCCTTCGTACACACAGAATAGATGAAATAGCATATTTTTTTTCTTCATATTTTGACATTAACAGCATCTTGTATAAAAATTGGCCAAAGTGACTACTAATTAGTGTTATGCGTCATTGCAGCCATTCAGTATTAGTGGTCCTTACCAATGTTAAAACTAAACCCATTCTCTTGGTCCATAAGATTTTTAATATTTAACACAGGTTTTTATTTATAGTGGTAAACAGACATTTAACCGTAGATAGCTAGCTAGCTAGCCTGCTCTGCTGAAAAATTCAGCTTGGTCTGACCAGCTACCAGCTGCCAAAACACAGGCCGAGCTGGTCAAGCTGGTAGACCAGCTTAGCCAGCTTGGAATTTATTTTTCAGCTTCTTTATAACTTGACTAAATTAATCAGTAAATGCTTGAGATTTTCTAATTGCTTTACTGTTATGTTATTTTCTTGAAACAATGTGTCTACAATGTTACATTAGTAAGGGTAATTCATTAACTGTTTCCATCTACCAGCTAGACCAGCTCGGCCTGTGTTATGGCAGCTAGTAGCTGTTCAGCAGCTAGGTGGTTGGCTAAATAAAAATTATTATTTTTTTTTTTAAAGCACAGTTAAGTTTACGAGGACATCTATGGAGTTCTGCTCAGTCCCGCTTTGCTCTTCATCAAGTTCTCTTCCATGAGCTTTCACACCTGACAGCTGATGCATAGCTCCAGGTAAAGTAGAAAGTTACCATTCAAAGGGAGAGGTTTACTATTACCAAGGGGGTGATATAGAAATAACTAACACATTGCTAATATAAACTTAAATATTAGAAAATGATTCATATTCACCCATTTTTAGGATAATTTTTATACAAGACAGTAATGAACAATGGTCAGTGATGTTACAAGTCAAAGCATGTTTGTCGATTACGTTAACATTCACAAGATCAGGAATTGCGTTATGATTCATTACCCCATTAAAACAGCCCATAACTCACCATTAACTTTTTCGATGAAGCTGTATTAGCAGTGCTCATGGCTCTGACCAGTTATATCTTTTAAACCCTTTTCAATGAGGTGAGAACGTCTTGCTTTTGCAAGCTGGTATACATAAATAAATCTCATTTTTACCCACTCCTCCAAGCACTGATTATAAAAACAAGCTTTGATGCTACATTGAGTACAATGACTAATGTTTCTATATGATTGTCTGATTGAAGACAATGATTTGACAATTGTAATATTGAAAAATGGTTTACACACGAAATATAAAAACATATACTAAATATTTGGAATATTATGTACAAAACTAGCTGAAAGGTAACTGAGAAACTATGAAAAAGTACCGGTAGTAGTTCACTACAGGAGGGAAGATATTGTTGACGGGAGTTGACCGGAAGTAACCAGACGTGTTGTTCATAGAGTGGATATACGTCACACTACATTGTGCAAGTAGTGATTTAAGAAGTGTTCAAGGCCCTGGATTTTGGATTGGCTGATGGAGCACTCTCATCTAGTCAGCTATTTGGTAATGCTATCAAAATATTACTAGTATAGAAACCGGTGGAAAATAAAAATGCATCACAGACCTTGTTAGTTGTATTTAATCACTTTGAAATAAAGCATCCCTGTAGTTCACAAGATAAACGTAAAACATAATTGGTCAAATGTAATTGTTCAGACATCCCATAGAACACACAATATTCATTATAAAGAATTAATTTTAAAGTTAATTTCTATTAACCATAAAAACTGTCCTGGATTCCTAGTGTTCAGAATGTTGAATTGATCAAAAAAAATGGGGTAAATCCGCGCATGGCGGTTGCCACAGCAACGTCCACCATGTGCGATCGCCGAACTCTGTTGTGTTTGTCTAAGTCCCGCCCTTTGTAGTTATTTTAGGTGTTACCAGCTGTTCCTCGTTTGTGCTCCCTATAAGTATCCCTGTGTTTCAGTCCTGCTTTGTCTTTCAATGTTTGATGTCGCGTGTGTATGTTTGTGTTATGCTGTGTAGTGCTTACATTTGTACGTCTAGTGTGTCGAATAAATGTATGTTCAACGGCTTGCGAGTGTGTCCTGCATCCCGCTACGCCATGACAAAATCATGGCAAAACTTAAAGTGAGATTGATTATTTATAGACTACACTCCGGTATCATGTGTAGTGAACCATTAGATTGACAATACTGTAATATTTCTTGTTTGATAGAATCTTTCTGGGTAAAACTCAGCATTTCATTTACACTTCTTACTGTTTCCTCTATGGTTGTTGTAAAATGCTCATGTGATTTTATCCCAAGTAACCCTGTATTGTTCCCCCAATAGCAATTACTGTAGAATTGCAGTTAAATGTAAAGCCTCAATGCTAATTTATGACATAGGTTCTCTCAAGTGTGTTTTTGTTTTTGTTTTTTGAGTATGTAAGGCATAGACAATATTTTATTGATAGTGTCTGTCAAGTATACTGTATGCATCCAGAACATGACTTACTGGGCAGAAACTAAACCCCACTCTCCCTTTATCACCCCCCATTCCCTCTAACCCCACCCCGGCTTGGTAGCTATGTCCGGCCAAATAGATGTGTTCAGCAATTTGCGACATTTAGAAAAATGCAAGGAATGCAACTCTGTTTCCTGTCTCCAGCCTTTAACCTCATGGAATTACACACATACACTTGTACACACGCATACACATACATATGCATAAAAGTATAAAGTTATGTATAAATACAAAAAAAAACAAAAAACAACAACAACTAAACATTCACATATTTGAAATGGAAGACGTCATTAGAAGTTATGTTTTTACACTGATTTAAGAGTAATATGTGAGTATATTTTAAATTGTATATTCTTTTAAATTGGTTTGTGTAAGTGAGTTTATATGTAGTAGGCTACTTATCCATGTAATGTAAATAACATTTACAGGACAGCAGATGACATGCATAGCTGCCATTCCCTTTTCTCCAATTACATGTCTGACCGAGGAGACATGACCTGCTCCCAAACTCAGAGGAAAATGTACTCAGTCCAAAATAATGCAGGATAACCCTTGGGGGACCCAGCAAAGTTCTATCGCTGTGAGAATCTCTCTGTCCACACCACCCAGGGGAGCTGTTAAACAGCCCTCTTTTTTCAAACAGCGGAATACAAGAGGATATTGGATCACCACAATCGAGAACATCTGCAGGCTGATTTGTTCCTACTCTTGCCCCATGTGTTTGTGTGTGTGTGACTGGATGCACAAGCTTTGCCATAGACATATACAGACCATCTCTCTGTCTCTCTCTGTCTCTCTCTTTCACACACACACACACATACACACACACTAATGTCCTTTAATGGTAGTAAAGTGTGGGCCGCTGCTCTGACCGAGGCCAAATAACAGATATTATCCCCATCATAGTTTGGCCTCTTTGCGAGGCTGTAGCCAGGGCCATCAGAGAAAGGAGAGAAAAATGCAGGCACTCAATATGCAGGCAGCTGGAAGGGAGATGAGGCCTCAACATTTCCGTTGCTGAAATGACAGGCCTGCATGGATAGGGCTAGCCTGATCTATATTACAGTGCAAGCAGTAAATCTATGCTACCAGTTGATTGACAGGGCCCAAGGAGGGTTGGCACACCAACAGACTTACACCATGGAGCACAGAGAAATCCATATGGAACACAATAGTGGAGAAGAGGAGCAAGATGAATTATCAAAAAGGTAAATCATAGTTAAAATGTACATTCCCAAACACACTGACACACAGAGACACTCTCAGCGAGTAGGAGGTGGAGGAGAACTGAATTCCAGAGCACACAGGGCCATGGGGCCGGCAGCGGAAGTGTGTTAAAGCTCTCTGCGCTGACCCCCGACCCCGCAGATACCATTCCCATCAACTCCTCCTCCAGCTGTCCGCACTCAGCCACCCAGCAGGCCTGCAAACAAACCTCCTCCTCGCCTCTCCTCCACTCCCTCTCACTCCCTTTCATCCGACTCCCCTGCTATATACGCACCATTTATTCACCTCCCCGTCTTTCAGCACATACCTCAGCACTAGGTTGTGGCTTTCTGAGGACTTCAAACTGAAGGGTTTTTAGGCTTTGTCTCTTTCTATTATAACTTACAGTGGGAATAGTTTTAGTAGGATTAAGAATGGTTTCATTTACATCACTTGTAAATTATGACATCTTTTTTGGGTAATTTATATTTTTATTTATATTTTTATATTTATATTAGATTTGAATTTATTTATCTAGATAAGTTCCAGAACTGATGAATAATTAGTACCATCACCCAAATGACTTGTAAGTAACTTCAACTTTCAAATTGTGCAAAAACCACACATTTGAAAGTAATTTAGTGGAAACAGTTTAAGAGGGAGGAAATCTGCTATTTTCCCCACTTCCTTTTTCCCCAAGTCCCATTGCCCACATAAGAGGAGCAGGATCCACAGATCCTCGTTGGCCTCACCCACAGCCAATCTACCCCTCCTTAAAACATAGTTTGCACGCTTTTAACACACAACCACCACCAGCTTCTAACCACTCACCACAACGCAGATGGGCCCTCTCTGAAAGCACAAGGGGTGGGGAAAAAAACATGTGCCACAGGGAACTTAACTCCCCAATTCCCCAGCAGTTCTCTGATGTCTCCTTAGTCCACAGTGAAGTTTTAGTTTTTGACTAGACTTCTTATTCCATTTCAGGAATTCAGGGGGGGAAAAAATCAATAAAAAGTCTCTATGGGATCCTAATGATGAAAAATTATAATAATCGAGAAAAGAAAGAACAAAGAAACAGAATACCAGCGTTCATGACTGTTTATTAGTGATTGCTTATTCTTGGTTGTTCCCACATCTGACTTACCACTAAGCATAAAACAGATACAATACATAGCCATTGGTGCTCACTATTGGGTGTCTCCTAAATCCCTGCTAGCAGGATCTATGGGTCAGCTCCTCTCTCTCTCTCCACTTTGGCCCTTTCTGGCGCCTGCTTTTCCATCACACCTCCTCCTGTCAACAGCTTCAGCTCTCTCTAGCCTGAGAGACTCCACTGGCCCCCCCAGGGAGGTGACATACTGGACAGCCAACAGCCCTTGCCCCTTAGCCTCTTCTACACAGCAATTACAGGCTTCCAACATGGTGAAGGCAACCATTTTAATCAAATCTTGTTGTGCTTTTGGTGATGTAACAGGCACCCGCTAGAAAGGACACTTTACGCTTAATGTCTGAATATGCAAGTTATTTTTTTTGGTTGGATTTAATTTATTAAATTATTAATACTGTCTCTATATGCATGCACGGTCCTAGAATTACATAGTGCTGTGTGCTTTGTATTGATTATGTGAGTGTGTGATAAACAGAAAATTATTAATATGCATAAATATTGTATGAAGTCATTCCACTCTTACTTTTTTATTTTTGGGTTGTCCCCTAAAGGTGTTCATAGAAATAAATATAGATACATATTAATTCAAATCAATTTTATTTGTATAGCACTTTTAACAATAGCCATTGTCACAAAACAACTTTACAGAAATATGGATTTAGATCTAGGTCCCTCATGAGCAAGCCAGAGGCAACAGTGGCAAGAAAAAGCTCTCAGAGACGACATGAGGAAGAAACCTTGAGAGGAACCAGACTCAAAAGGGAACCTATCCTCTTCTGGGTGACACCGGATAGAGGGATTTTGATCATTACACTATGCAGTTGTGCAGAGAAAAGGCAACAGCACCAAATGTGTTGAAAGCAAAATGGAATGTTTGGTATGATCATATTATTAATAGAAGTCCTGGGATAAACATGGAACAATCTTTCTGATTACAGCAGTTCTACACTACCCAGGTAAGATTATCCACTGAAGCAGGAAGGTGAGTCTTAGGCATTAGCTTATTTTTGGGAAGTGCAGGTCTTCAGGATATCCAGGTGAAATTATCCACAGCAGCAGAAGGTGAGTCAATGCAGAAAGCTGAAGAAGCAGGAGGAGCCACAGCAGAAGAAGTATGTCAGGATCTGGCACCGGCATCACATTGGGAAGCAGAAGTGCACGTACAGCTCGACAGACAGAGAACAGGTTGTTGGGTATGATAAGAGCAAACAGTGGCTTAAAAGGGTGTACATTGCATGCAGAAAGTTTTCAGACCCTTTCAAGTTTTCCACATTTTGGTATATTTCAGACTCATCTTAAAATGGATTCAACAAATTTTTCTTCATCAATCTACACACAATACTCCACAATGACAAAGCAAAAACAGGTTTTTGGAATGTTTTGTAAATGTATTAAAAATA
>JAOUQW010000019.1:15570848-15586693 GCA_028565825.1 Olivaichthys viedmensis | reverse complement strand
CCACCCCCCACCAAGACACTAACAAAAGGGGCGGGGCGAAAAGGAAAAGGGGGGAGAGGGAGAGAGAGAGAGGGAGAGAGAGAGAGAGAGAGAGAGAGAGAGAGAGAGAGAGAGAGAGAGAGATGGGTTAAAGGAGAGACAAGATAAAGGCTGAAAAGAAAATGGGCAAAAGCAGATACGTGCATGACTCAACAAAAAGAGAGGACACAAAGAATGAGAAAGAAAGAGGGATGATGACTAACTTGAAATTTGAAAATACAAAGGGACATATTTTGATTCTTGGAAAGCAAAAAGGAACAGCATGGCTACTAAACTCTAACTGAAGGAGATGTAACGAATTGTCATTAACATGCTGTTACACTCACACCTCATAACAGAATGAAATGTGTCTTTTAGGGGAAAAGAACTTGTAACACAAGAAAAGTGTAAAATGACTGCAAAATATAAATGTTAACAAATGTTTATAAATGTTTCAGCAAATGTACATGTAACTGGTAACTATGAATATTAGAAATGTTTCTTTAAAGACTTTTTTACACAGTTTCTTAAGTCTGGACAAATTTTTCTATTCTTATTCTTTAGTTTAGAATCATATTCTTGTGTGTACGTAGCTGTCCTAGAGCAACTCACATCCTACTACAGTAAATACCTGATCATAGCCTGACGTTATAGTCAATAACAGTTTGGAACGCAGCCCATGTTCCTATCCTATTTACTTGTGTTGTTGCCACCAGATACCAAGAGACCTTATTATAATGGCAATGTGCTTGTGGTAAGATTAGCAACTATTGAAAAGCACATTTTTGTACACATCACACATCATGGACATTAATCCTAGGCTACAGTGTTGACAGATATAATCATTTTGTGGCATAATATAACTGAGCAAACATGCGCCAGTGTTGTGCTTACATGTTGTAGCATGTTTTCCTGTTAAATGAGAACAATACATCAAATCATTTCCAGGTGTATTTGGATTGTTGCTGTACTTATGTCCTCTTATTGACAGTACTGGGAAGATGTCTCCAGGGTAACAGAACGTGTGTGTGTGTGTGTGTGTGTGTGTTATAGTGCAGGAAGAAGGGTGCTTACTGGCTTCCTGTGGAGGGAAATAGCTGTGATGGCCAAACAGAGCAGCGAGCCGGAGAGTGAATCAGGTTTCTCTGTTCTGGGCAAACTCAACCTAAAGCTCTGTCTGCACAACAGAGGAGCTCAATTCCTAAAACACTTCAGATAGCGTGCATTATCTATAATTTACATCCATGGTGCTTAAAGTGGCGTCTTTGGATCCCAAGGGGTTCGCAAAGCATAGCCAAGTAGTCAGTAATTTAAAAGAAATTTATTTACTGTATTGGAGATCACGATCCACTCCTATCAAAGTTGTTATAGTTTATTATTTAGCTATTATAGTTATAACAAATGGACTGGTCACTTCAATTGAATGGATTTAATCTAAAACTCAATAACTTAGAAACAAAAACAAAAAAATGGCATCTTAAATCTAACTGCAATTTTAATAAAACTAGGAAAAGTGCTGTTAATATGACACAAAAGTTCTGAATCTACATTTTAACAGAGTGTAACTGGTTTGGTTTCTGTGGAAAGTTCAGAAATAAAAAAAATTCTAATGACTTGAATAAATCAATATGATGGTACACATTTGCCTAATGTGCCTAATATTTCAATAGTTGGATTATGTTCATAAAATAAATCCATGCTGCGATTGTATGAGGTTCATGGAATTCTTTTTTACACTTAAAGGACTGCCTGGCTGCTAAATATTTGTGAACCCATGATTTACATAATGTGCAATACAGATAATTATTTTACCTGCTTAAAAGAGTAAAGTATGTTGATGTGTTGCTTAGACTAAATGCTTCATGGAAGTATTTAGTAATTAGTATTAGTAATAAATGTTTAGTATTTTTTTAATACCAGATAGAACAATATTTTCCTTTCTTTGCCTTTATGATACAATTAAATGTGTGTGTGTGTGTGTGTGTGTCAGGATGCACAAGTACTCCCATTTGTGTAAATCATGTCTTCTAGGTTTCCCCCCTTTTTCGTCCACCAGTTTGTCTCCGCTGTATTTATTTAGTTGTCTGTTTGTGCGTGTGTGTCAGGAATTGTCCACATTTTTTCCCCTCTGTCTGACTGTTTTCTCCATTTCCTGCGCTAATATTGATTCATGCAGTATATGAAAGCTAGAGGGACCAAAGTTTGTTTTGCCCTTCTTTAAAAGCATCTTTAAAAAACAGAAACAGAACATGCAAAAGATGCACGTCGTGTATGTGTGTATCGACTGGTCTGCACCTCCCCCTAGGCACCGTGCCCCATAGTTCCTGATCGCAGTGCCAGAGAGGAGGGCGGGAGTCGGACCAGGCCATGGCAGAATCAATGTTAAATGGCCTGGTTAACGACCGGCACACAGCTGACAAAGTCATTCATTTCTGCCGGCGCTGTGTACTTTGTGTATGAATGTTTGCGTGTGTATGTGGGTAAAACTGACTGCGTTGCTTAAACTAAATGCTTTATGTAGTGTACATTTACAGATACAGTATAGGTTTTCTAATCTACAGTAGTTTACAATACTCCTAAAAATAACTATTAGCTTTGAGTGTCATTTGACCAAATGTGTAATTAGTAAGTGATATGTATCATAAAAATGTAGTTGTCATACTGGATAGAGCTATAGAAGCAAAAAAAAAAAAAAAAAAAAAATGAAAAGTGATGTGATTAATAAGAAAATGGTATTTTGACTGATGGAATGTGTGTTTGTGTGTGTGTGTTTGTGTGTGCGTGTGTGTGTGTGTGTGTGTGTGTGTGCAGTGATGATCCTTACATGTGTATCTCTACACCCTGTAGCATGAGAGAGAGGGAGTTAGAAAGAATTCTGTGCTATTGAGTTACAAAACACCCCTCACCCTGACTTGCTCTCCTCGCTGCAATCTCTGAGCTCTGGCCTCCGGCTCTGCCTGATTCCTAGAAGGAATGGGACAGAACTGGCCCAAAATCCCACACACTCATGCTGGCTTACTCTTCCAAACAAGCAGTCAAGCTCTCCCTCATCCTCTCCCTCTGTACCACTGAGCTACATAAACACCACCATCTGCATCTGATCAAAATTAATGCCCCCCACCCCTCCTCTTTTTTCCTGCCTTGCTCGCTCTTCTGTCTCTCTTTCTGCCCCTCTCATTCACCCTGTACACAGCCTGGTCCTGTACACACCACATAATGTGAATATGCCTACATATTATCACAACTTGATGCATCATGCCCTTGCACATGTGCACATATAAAAGTGTACACCACCTCCCTGAACACATGTACAAATGAACTCTCCTACCTTTATCACAGACATAAAGAACTATACTGACACAAACACACACAGTCCACCCCCACCCGCTCCCCCCAAACGTCACGCCTTGGCGTAATTGTTGCTGATAGTTTTGGGCCGAAGTATCCGTGTTCCATTAAGTGAGCGGCACGAGCTGATTGGCCAAGCCTGCAGCCCCTCGGAATAGCCAGCCTGGCCGCCAGCCAGCAGCTCATTTCCTGCCGGCCTGAGAGCCTCCAGCCGCTCCCACTGCAAATGCACTTCCTGACTATGTATAAAATTTTTATTAATGGCCAGGAGTGCATCAGCAAGGGCCCTGTGGAGAGAGAGAGAGAGAGAGAGAGAGAGAGAGAGAGAGAAAAAGAGAGAGAGAGAGAGAGAGATGAACTTAGGGGACAGACAGCATTAAGTATGATTGAGTCCTGGTAGACAGAGAAGAGAAAGAAAGCATGGCCTTTTAAGTACATCTTTAAGCCAGAGTAGCCTTTGCATTATCGCACATTCAGTGGAAAAGTTGGAAGAGATGGTGTGATAAAGCCAATCACTCAAAAACACCAAATAAGAACCAGAGGCAACCAACATTTCCAATAACACACATGAAGCATTGAACGCTGCCGGGTTTGCACTCTGCTTATATCACATGTTCACAGCCTCAGCAAGTCAGCAGAGTGAAACAGACCGACAGGAGACACTAGTAAGTGCAAGTGATAAGATTATTCACCTCATCCACTCGAGAGGTCAAAGGCCGGTGAGTGGAAAAAGAGAAGCAGCAGAAGACCGACACATGGGAAATGTCAAAGCGAGCCTCAGTCCCCTGTCAGACTCAAGATTGACAATTGGGCGGGTCTCTTTAGAAAGTAGTACAGAGGAGGAGAGCGCAAAGGGGTGGGAGACTGAGCTAACCAATAGGGAAGAGATTGAGCTTCTGAGGGGATACATTGTGTTCGCTTGCTTTAGTTCGGTCTCGATATGTGTGTGTGTGTGTGTGTGTGTGCATGCGTGCCCAGGGGGAGCTCCAGTGACCCTCAACAGGGGCCCTAGTTATAGAGGTAAAGGGGTCGACAGGGGCCACGGAGCAGAGGCCCCCTAGACTCTGAATTCCTGTAAGTGGGGGGATGGAGGAGAACACAAGCTACGCAGCACCTTCGCTTCAACCCACACTCTTTTCAATGTTCTTCCCATTTCTGTGATCCAACTTTTCTTTCTTCCTTTTCATTTCATTTCAACATCGCTAAACGTGACTAGCTGGTCAAACTTCCGCCGCAGGACAGAGGCAGCTTACTGCGAGTAAAGTTCTGTCTAATGGTAAAGCCTGAGCATGAACAATGTAATCTAATGAGATGAATATATGCTGATGTGACAGTGGAATCTGATGTAGGTGATCCGATCAGGCCTCTCTTAGAGGAAGCCGTGGGTGTTCTGCTGACATGATATGCGATTATGAATATTAATTATTGAAGTGCAGCACGGAGCAGAGAAATATGAACCTGGAGAGACAGCACTTCTCTCAGACCACTCACTTTCTCTCTTTCTCTCTCTCTATCTGTGCCTCTCACTTTCTTTGTGAGTGCAGTTCAGACCAAACCTTCCAATAAACCCAAAAGCTGATGCAAAGCTTTAAAAGAACAAAAATCTCTGCTTCTTCCACCTAAATTTTTATTTCGACTTATCCAATTTAACTCATCCAATCCAAGTCTTTGTCACAAAGCAATTTTACGGGTGCGAGTCTAGACCCCTGATTATTAAACCGAAGGTGACAGTGGCAAGAAGAAACTACCTAAAATTAGGTAGAAACGTCTTAGGAAGAAATGTTGATGGGAAACTGAGATCTTCAGTTAGAGGACCAAATCAAACTTGTGCTAGTGGCTTCAAACTGACAACAGGATATGACATGGAGAGCAGTCTGAGTTCATTAAAAGTGTAAAAGCCAAATTTATTAACCTTTTTATGGACATTTAAAAGATAATACACTTGGACAAATTGACACAGAGCAGCATCTTTAAAATCAGTTTTATAAAGGAAGTCTGTTATTGTCATGATAAAGAAATACTCCAGCTTCTTTTTTAACCTAATGTCTATCTACTACATCTGTAGCATATGGGCAATAACCACAACAAAAATGTCAGCATGTTTTCCTGTACTGAGAAAAAGAACAGAAAATTTGGCTTGAAAACTCACTTGTAATGGTCTATAATAATTCTCAGGGCAGTTGTTGAATTCCACCAATAAACATTTAAAAACACGACTATATAATGCAATAATAAAGGTCTTAGGATGAGAGACACAAGTGAATGTTTTACCAAAGCTGTTTTTATGTAGTTTTATCCAACTGGAGAAATACAGCAAAAAGCCATTTTGGTTACAAAGGTTTTGTGGTATCCATCCGCGATCGGGCAGATACTGAGGCACTTCCGTGTTTACTTTGAGCTACGTTGTCTACATTGGTAGCGCATAAACACAAATTCTTCCCTCTGAAAAAGTACAATCTCAGAAAGGACTAACTACACAGATTTCTTAATTTACAAATACCTTTGACTGAAGAATTCATGAAAGCGTTCTCCAAAAACATGTTTTGCATAAATGTTTGTTGCCTGGCCCAATAACTGCCCTTAAACTTAAGTGAGTTTCGAATAAACAGGTTTTCCGTTCATTCCTTAGTACACGGCAACGTGTAAAACCTTCCACTTTAGTGAAAGATTACGGACAAAGAAGAATTGTGTCTTTTAAGTGATTAGTACAGATGAATTATGCACAATCTGATCAAGGACACGAGCGAACAAGGTAAAAAAGGTTTTGATTTCAGGTTGTCTTTTACCTAACTACAAAATCACAGCAGCTTTGCCTACTGACATGTCCAGGTGTTTGGACACTGCTTTGCTATTCATGAACTGTTCACAAATAGAAGGTTCTGCTTGTGATTGCAAGTCGTTGGTGCTAGCAGAGGAGTAGCTACAGGACAGACGAGGCAGGCTTGCCTTGCCTTTGGCCCTGAGCACTGAGGTAGCCCCCGAAGGCTGATTACTTATGGTTCACAGAAATGTCAAAAAGCTGGAACCCCACTTAAACCTCTGGTGGGCAATGTACAGTGACATCTCAGGAAACCCTCCCAGAAAATCTGCTCCATCTCATTAGCATGTCCATGACTCTAGAGAGTTTGTTTAAATGCATATGTGTGTGATACTGTCGAAATGAAGAGGACTGACCTATCAGGAGGTCAAAAAAGAAGAGAAGAGGTGAGTACAGTGGTAAGTAGTGGGGATAATGACAAATGAATTAAAGGTAACCTTATGTTTTTTACCTTGTTAGCTCATGTCCTTGATCAGATTCTGCACTAATCACCTAAAAGACCAAATTTTCCTTTGTCCGTAATCTTTCACTAAAGTGGAATGTTTCCCGCCTCTAAACGGCTTCTGATTTTTTATTACATCATGGTGGAATTGTGGGCAGGACAAAAAATATATAATAACCAATCATTTTATGTCATGTTTCATAAAATGACATAGTTACTCTTTGCTACATCATTGTGCTTTTGTAGGTTATTATTGTCCATTTCTTTTTTTAGACCTTGACTGACTCAATAAAAACAACCCAACGACCCTGTGCCTCCTCTGAGGAGACCTGTTTATGTTGACAATAATAAATGATATGATATTTAATAATAAATAATAGACATTTATATTTTAGACACTGACATGCTGGAATAGGCCACAGTACATCAGTTAGTTGATCTCCAGGAGGAAGGTAAGACTCAGCAATTGGGAATTAATGTTGATGTGATCAGTAATTATTATAAAAGAGCCATAGGTAGCTAGTAGTTCTGCAGAAGAAATATAATACTCAGTAGTTCCTGCTTAGTTAATAGTGAACTACTCCTACCATTACTTACTGAGTAATTAACCAGCATTCCTTGGTAGTTAATAGTAGTAACTAAAGTGTTAATGAAAAACTATTAATTCATCCCTTATTAACTGTGGACAGTATTATAAGTGTTACCCTTTATCTCACAATTACGATTTCTAACATAATTCAGTCAGATGAGCCCCATGTTTTTTCCTTTTCTTTTTTTTTACCTGGGGCCCCCACAGATTTTCTAGCTGTAGAAAAGCTCTGGTGCGAGTGCTTGCTCTAAAATACACCAGAATTGCATAAGTGTTGTCACGCGCACGCCGCCTTGCGCTGCGGTGCGCACGACCGCGTGTGTGGTCGCCAGGGCGACAAGCGCCACGTGCACTGTTTATGTTTTTGATTTCCTGTCTCGTGATGGGATTCACCCCACCTGTGTCGTTGTCCGTGTAATTAGCAAGTGTTTAAGAAGCCCTCCTGTTCCCGTCCAGTTTGTCATTGAATGTTTGATGTCGTGTTTAGTGTATGTGAGAGTTTATGTATAGAAATAAATATATGTTAAAACGGCTTTGTCTGTGTACGCCTCCCCGTGACTACACCGATGACAGATTCAAGGACCAAAAGTGGACACAGCAAGCCGCAGCCCAAAAGCAGCCAGCCTGGAGGAGCTGCAGGTGGAACTCGCGGAGCATCGACTGCAGTGCCGCCCGCATGGCAGTGGTCACCGTGTTGAGGCAGCCCTTCGCCACCTGGGAGGAGAAGGGCATGGCCGAGATCTACCAGGAAGGTGAGGAGCGGCGGACCTGGCTCGACTTTCTGGTCACCTTGGTGGCGTTGCTCGTTGAGCAGCGACAGCGCGCACCTCCTGAGAACCAGCAGCAGCAGCTGCCGGCCGCCCCCTGGTCGCGCTTCCACGCCGATTTCCCAGGCGCCTAATCGTGGTCACAGCAGCCTCCGCCAACCTCCCCCCCAGTCGTGCTTCCATGCCGATACCCTCGGAGCCAGCCACAGAAGCCGATCGGCACCAAGCTAGCCCGGATCACAAGCCTCTCCTGAGCGGAGTAGGACATCCCCCTGGAAATTTTTGTAGGGAGGCTGATGACGGCCGCCGAGGCATTCCCTGACGCCGCAGGAGGCGTGGCCGGATTCCCTAATGCCGCAGGAGGCGTGGCCGGATTCCCTAATGCCACAGGAGACATGGCAGAGTTCCCTGATGCCGCAGGAGGCGTGGCCGGATTCCCTGTAGCTGCGGAAGGAGCCCCACGGGTCTCCAGCACCGCAATGGACTGGCTCACGGTGCTCTTCCAGGGGCTCACCATCTCAGGGGAAGCAACGCCGGCTGCCAACGCCAGGGTCGCCCCCACACTGCCAGATACCAGCACGGGGGTCGCTCCAACCCCGAGCATCATGACGGAGCCTTGCCTCCAGCCCCCGCCGGAGGCGTCACCACTCCGCCCCCGGGCTCAGGGGACGACGATGCGCTGCATCCTGCCCCGGCAGAGCACGTCATCGCTCCGCTCCCTAGTTGTGCTGGGGATGGATTTGCCTCCCCCGCGCGATGCCGGCCTCCGGGTCACCCCCCGAACATAGACATTGTGCCCTCGGGCCCGGGACCCGTCGTGTGTAGTGTGAGAGTTTGTGTAGAAATAAATATATGTTGAAACGGCTTTGCGCCTGTGTCCGCCTCCCCATGACTACACCGTGACAAGTGTCTGTTTACATTGTATTTCAAATGCATGTAGCAGAAGTACTGCCCATCCCTAAGTCTAGCCTGCATGTAGTCACATGAATCAATATTAGTCGGAAAAACTGCCAGAGAAAGAAAAAAGCCCGTAAACAATTCCTGACACACATGCACAAACAAACATAAATAAATACGGAGGAGACACACTGGTGGATGTTGGCTGGGTCATGAAACACATGATTTACACAAGAGAGAGGACTTGTGTGTTCTAACACACAGGGAGGATGTAGCATTCTTATGTGCATGCACACACGCATACACATACAACACACACACAACACCCACATAAACCCAACATACACACACACACACACACACACACACAGTGCACCAGAGCATGACAGAAAGGAAAAGAATGGCTGAGTGGATAAGCAACAATGAGCATGCAGAACAGAGATACAGAGAGAGACAATGCTGAGAAATAAAATA
Source organism: Olivaichthys viedmensis (assembly GCA_028565825.1). Classification (NCBI taxonomy): domain Eukaryota; kingdom Metazoa; phylum Chordata; class Actinopteri; order Siluriformes; family Diplomystidae; genus Olivaichthys; species Olivaichthys viedmensis. The sequence continues at coordinate 15,577,340 of JAOUQW010000019.1, read as the reverse complement.
GCTTTATGGCTTCCTATTGAAGACGTATATTTATGAGAAGTAGTGCACGGTTAGACTCAAATGACGGAACAGTGTCACAATAATGCGAGTGAGCAAATGAGAGGGATAGAGAAAGAGAGGGATAAGAAGAGAGAGAGAGAAAGAGAGAAGTGTCTGTAAACCCAATATCCTCTGTGGTCCCAGGGGCAGTGAGTGCATGGCCAGTGCAGGAAGAGAGAGGCTGCATTATCCACATCAAAGCCCTGAATTATCAGTCATAATCAATGCCTTCCCATTACTAAGCCTGCTCGCCTCTCAACCCTACTCATACACTGCTCTCCCATAGCATAGCAGAGACGGTGAGAGAGAGAGAGAGAGAGAGAGAGAGAGAGAGATTGACTAAACAAACTCAACCCCTGTAATGGTTCTTGCATCAGAAGGGATGAGAAATATATTGATGGGTGGGGCGGCATCTGAGTTTTTAGGCCTTGTTGAATGAGCACCTCAGACATGTTAAAAACATTACATACGAGTGACATGGGTTGGATAATAAATCATAATTTTTGTTCAGTCAATCAGTCCACTACATAACACTTATATTATTATAAATTATACTTCACACCAAAATTACAACTACTAAATCTCTACTAAATAGTCAAATATATTAAACTAAAATAAAATAATTCCACATAAATTCGATTACAGTCTTATACACATGATTAACTTTGCACATACATGCACAGATTAACTATTGACTGTAGATGGAAATGGCAGGCTGGCTGACAGATCTGTGAATGAATCAAAATGGTGGAAAACCATAAGTGCCCTTTCTGCTTATAATGACCTCATTCATGCAAGATAGGAAACCTGCTCACTTACTGCAACTTAACAGATGAAAAATAAGAGTATGTCGCCCCCTGGTGGCTAAGAGGTATATTACTACAGCGCTAGGTGGAATGTAAGTCTGTACATGCCAGAAGCACAGAACACAGAAGTCAACGTAAATAAAATCACGGTTATTGAAAGGAAAGTAATTTCTAAAAAAAAAAAAAAATAATAATAATAATAATTGATTCAAAATTAACTCTTTGATTGACATTTCAAATGGCAAATTAAACAAAAAATCATTAAAAAACAACAACAACACTTACTGATGTATGCACGCCAAACTATTGTTTATTTCAAGGACTCAGTAACAAAAGTCAAATAAACACATTCACATAAAAGACATGTAGTGGATGCTGAATTGTGGTTATGAAAGGCAAAAGCACACTTCCTGGAGCAGGTGCCACCTAGAGGTCTTTTCTCCTTTTAAAGGTACAGTTTGTAATTTTTAAAGTGTTTCCAGACTTATAATAATAGACGTATAATATGATAATATAAAAAAATTCTGGCCTGGAAATTAGCCCCGCCCCCAACCACTGCCACCAAGAGCTGCTCAGTTCTGCCCCTTTTCCCCCCAAAAAAGGCAACTCATGAGGCATATGTAGTTCCAACAGATAAAGTAAGGTCGGCTGGGGGAAGATGAAGGCTAATTAATTTTTTATTGCTATTGCAATTCACCTCACGGGCAGTAAAAATTACGAACTACTTCTTTAAAACAGGATCTAACAAGAAGAAAAGTGTTTATATTGTCAAATATTAAAAAGAAAATGTCCAAAATGTGCTGGGCCCTCCCCAACTCAACCACCTCTTAACATATAGGGACAAATTCAACAATGTGTTGATGTTATACTATACAAAATTCAGCTATAGTTACACTGTATACAGCAGATTCAGTAATTTAGTTTATGAGATCACTTGCTAGAAGTTTGAAGAGACCTTGGAAAATGGCCATTTTCACACTGTTGATAGTAGACCTAAAGAACCTGAACATTAATGATGCACCTATTTGGGTCATCCTCTTTCAGTGCCTGCCATGCAACTATGGGTAAATTTGTCATAGATCCAGTGTACAACTATATTAGTTACAGTGTATTTAAAGAATCTCACCGGATTCATTACAATTATATGGTGAAGTTTGGTACTTCTACAGCAGAAACCTTCAAGCAACAATAGCAAAATTACACAGTTTGACCGTTTACCCGTCTCTTTTAATAAACAGCTACTTTCAGAACAACTATGGTCTTGTTTCGGCAAGTCTTGATTTGGACTTTAACTGGAGAAATGGTTAGAAACACACACTAGCTGCCACATTAGGTTAGAAATACATATTAGCTTTTATTGGTCAAATCATTTTAATTCAACCAGATGTTTTACTGTTAAAAACAATTGGGAGAAATTTTAAAATGTTCGGTGGCATTCAATAAATTCAGTAGGTGGAATTTTTAACAAAAAAAAAAACCCTCTCATGCCTTGTTATTGCTCATTACACCAGTGGTCTCCTCAACCCACATATTCTAGTTATTTGCATTTCTATGATAGTTAACTTATTGCCACATGCAACTTTAACCACCTCCATTTCTGTTACATAGCAAACAAATCCCATCACCAGCTTGCATTAACACCGCATTCTATGCACCGCATTCTCTAATACAAAAAGGGTAAAATACAAAACATCGTAAACAGAAATGAAGCACAATTTACCGTAATTGATGAAGGAAAGTAACCAAGGCAGATGAGCCTTACATCCTTACATCGTATATCACCACCAAAGCAGGTGTACACTCACTGTGCTTACATACATGCTTACAGTAGTGCTGACCAGAGGCTGGTAGGGTTGTGGTGGCTCAAAGCGAGAAGCGGCTGCATCCAAGCTATAGCATTTTAGCTTTGGTTAGTGGATCGGAAAAAAGAAATCAGCACAGCTCTCATTCAGACAAAGCAGGAATGCACCTAAAATCCAATGTCTAATTGACTGGTCAATACACTGGTTTTATGCACTGCTGAACATGTGCTTTAGCTTGGACAGCAATGAGCTGTTCTTTTGCCTTGACTCTAATATCATCACATCTTGTCTAATCTAAGGCTGGAACCACCACCACTCTATACAGCCCTGGATCATGGACGAAACACATGCAGGGAACGGGGACGAAGCAAGAGGGAGAGGGGGAGAGAGAGAAAGGTGGACAGATAGAGGGAAGAGGGAAGGAGAGAGGGGGAAAAGAGAGGGATGAATAGAGAGAAGGGGAGACAGAATGAGAGAAGGACAGAGTGAAGGAGAGAGGGTGGAAAAGAGTGGGATGAATAGAGAGAAGGAGACAGAATGAGAGAAGGACAGAGTGAAGGAGAGAGGGTGGAAAAGAGTGAGATGACTAGAGAGAAGGAGACAGAATGAGAGAAGGACAGAGTGAAGGAGAGAGGGAGGAAAAGAGTGGGAGAGATGGATGGTCAGAAAGGAGGAGAGAGGCGATCAAGCAGGTACTGGCACAAATTCTGGATCCTCCTCGTGTTCATTCCTGTCAGAGAGAAGCATTTTCTTTAGGGCGTAGTAATGATTTCCTGCCCAAAACAAAACAGAACATAGTGATTATGACAATCCTAACAGAAATTTGCTATTGAATTTTCTTCAGGAAATTAAAACATTTCAGAAATGTTTTTATGCCCTTCAGATTCTGGTTTGAGTGAGTTGTAGAGACTGTAAGCATCTGCACTGGACATCCAATCCTTCATTTGAATATCGAAACACAGCTGCAGCGGGCTAGAGGAATTTGCGTTAAGTGTGCAGGCAGCACTGGTGCTAGTAAAATTGCAACTGTTGTAGCACTGAGATAAAACGTAAAAACTAGAAACTAGTTTGAATTGACCACAACTACAATGAGCACTAGAACTTCAAAACTTAACATGCGTTCACAACATGTCGGAATTTTTTATTTATTTTTTTATTAAATTTTTTTTTATGAAAGCACAGTGTTGGGAGTAGAATGTCACAATTTAACACTGTACATATCTATCAAACATCATCTTATAGTAATGCCCTTACTATCCATAATACAGTACAGTTTAGCTTTTTAGCTTAAACCAGTGAGTGGTGCTATAATATGGTTTAGCTAAATGTTAGCTACCATAGTGGCCAGTATCCGTTTAGAAGTCATGTACAAAACGTAGCCAATAAAAACGACTTCGAGAAAGATGAACAGCTTTAAGTGGACATTTCAAGTCAACATCTCGTAATTACTGTATTTCTGACTCAATATAAATGCATTAATATTTGTTTGGAGATTTTCATTTTGTTTTAGCACTGGATGAATTTCTCCTAGTACATGCAAGAAATACTGTAGCACTGTACAGCTCTGATTAAGTGAAATGTTGTACAATTAATACGGCACACATACAATTTTGTTGTCACACATTTAATGTGAAGTTAATATGCTAAGCAATCTGACTCAGCCTCCAGTTACAGTTGCTGGACTTAAATTGGATAAATTGCGTAACTCTGCTTTGTCCCTATTTAAAAAAGAAGCTTTAAAAGAAGATCTCAATTATCTGGAATTATTACCCTAGATCAGAATTTCAATGACAGCCAATGGTATTAATCATGACAACTTGCCTGTTCTGCTGCATGTTTAAAAATTACCCAGGCAACCTAAGAGACTGGTCTCTGCATTACTACTGAAAGTTCAATACTACTTAAACTTTCAGCTACAACCGAAAGATAAACATTCCACTGGTGAAACTGGTACAGAACTAAGACAGATCTACACATGCCTTGTTTACATTAAGCCTTGTACTATTACAATAACAGCTTCATTAGCCAGTTAAGCTTGTCAGTGAACTAGCCAGCCAGAACTCTGGCGATATTTTAATGTACTGCCTTGCTCAAAAAGACAACACCCCTAGTTAATCTAATGGCGTTTTTCCACCAAACAGTGCGGCTCGGCAGCGAATCCGAGCCCAGGTCTATCTGTATCCTGCCCCGAGTGCGGGTGTCGGGAGGAGTTTCTCTGGAGGTTATCGGGTGGTGACTTGATAGGCATGAAAGGTAAAGTACTACACAAAATAAAATCAAAAAACTGATGTTGATGTTCCTCTCTCATAGCGTGAACTAGTATGCACGAGACACAGCGAGACAAGGCAGCGCACGCAAACACAAGTGTACCAATACTTTAATCTTTAGTGAAAATACAGAGGAGCAAACCTTTAACTTAATGGCTGCCCACGCACCCAAACACAACCAAATGTGCCAATACTTTAATCTCCAGTGGCAATACAGAAGCATGAGGGCACTAGGTAGGGTCCGTCAGCTCCATTATGTTATACCCTATGTAGGGCGCAAACAAAGTGAATAGGAAGCCATTTGGAATTTGCCCTAACCAAAAGATGTTGGATTCACTGGCTCACGGTGAAGTAATGTAAGATCAATCTAAATAGCGATAATTAAACATGACTGTGGGAAATTAAATTTAAAAAAGCTGTGATGTTTCCTCTTAAATCTGCCAGAAAAAGCACTTTAGAAAAGAGAAAGAAACTTTGGCAGACAGTCGCTACACTACTGAAGATTTTTTTGCTGGTAGAGAAGTGACTCCAGACAGAGACATTAATCAGAACAATTCTGTGCAATCGCGTTTGACCAATCGATGGTCTGCACTTTTTTTTTAGCTCCACCAGTATGTCCCGGCTTGGCTCACTAGTACCTGAGCAAGAAGGATAACCAAATTTACCACGGGTACTTAGATACGGCATGGCTCACTGGACGGTGGAAATAGAGACAACATGGAGGATTATGGGTAATTTGCCGAGACAAGCCGCACCGTCCGGTGGAAAAATAAGTAACCAAAGGCTGGCTGTCCGAGGTACCAGTGTATTTAGATACCAGGCATTTTTAGGTGCAAATGCTTCTGAGCTTTTATAAATACTCACTCTAGTTCCTCAGCCTACAGTACCTGTTTGATCATCTCCCCCGTCCTCTCGATGACGATGGTCTTGGCCTCCTTGACGGGTGATGTGATGTTATAGTCATCACTCAGCAGGCCCAGTATCGGGTACTGATTCCTGTATCTGCACCAGTGAGAAGAGACACACAGTTCAGAAACACACATTTGCTTGAACCTCAATGTTTTTGAAAGAACATGAATTATTGAACAGAGCTTACTCGTCACACACTCGCCTAAGCCTATCACGCTTACTTTTTTGTGATGATGGTCTTAGTGACATTCTTGGAAAGCTCAAGCTTCTCCTGCTGCAGTCGTTTGATCTCCTGAGGGCAAACACCGGAGGTCAAAGGTCAAAAACATTAAGGAAGAGAAAAGCTGTCAGTCAAACTCACTGACTTCAATGAAGTATAAATACATATTCTCTGGAAAACCTAATTAAGCAAATGGAAAGGTAACGGCACTAAACCTATATATTTATAAGCCCTATAATAATGAGAATCCTTCAACAATGAATCAATGTTTGGCTTCGTTTGTATAAAGCTGTAATAATATTTTACTAATACTATTACTGCATTACTGCAGCTCCCTTAAATAGACAAAATACAATTTAAATGCATAATTTGTTACAGTCGTGGCCAAAAGTTTTGAGAATGACACAAATATTAATTTTCACAAAGTTTGCTGCTTCAGTGTTTTTAGA
>JAOUQW010000019.1:15535607-15552348 GCA_028565825.1 Olivaichthys viedmensis | reverse complement strand
GCTGGGGTCAGAGCGCAGGGTCAGCCATGATACAGCACCCCTGGAGCAGGGAGGGTTAAGGGCCTTGCTCAAGGGCCTTGCTCAAGGGCCCAACAGTGGCAGCTTGGAGCTGAGGTTTGAACCCACGACCTTCTGATCAGTAGTCCAGTGCCCTAACCACTGCCCCTAACAACTGCCCCACCCACTGAGCCACAACCGCCCCTAACAACTGCCAACTGCCCCACCCACTGAGCCACAACCGCCCCTAACAACCGCCCCTAACAACTGCCCCTAACAACTGCCCCACCCACTGAGCCACAACTGAGCCACCCACTGCCCCACCCACTGAGCCACCACTGCCCCTAACAACTGCCCCACCCACTGAGCCACAACTGCCCCTAACAACTGCCCCAGATGTTGCCGGATGATCAACACTGTAAACGTACAGCACATTTAGAGCGGGACTAAACACTGGTCAAGGAATTCCCAGAGTGAAATACGTCAGAGTTTATTGGCTCTGCTTAAATAATGCCACGCTAACAGAAGTGTTCATTATTATAGGTGGGATAGCAATATTGCATTACGTTACGTTCACAGGAGAGCTGAGGGTCTGCGTTTTGCCAGATGATGGCGACATTCCACTCATTTCTGTTGCTTTGACATCAGACTAATCCTTGAAAACGTCGATAATTAAAGGAACACTGCAGTGTATGGCCTTTCATAAAAGAAGTCAAAGAACCGTTGTTTAATTCTGCCAATAAACATTTATGCGAGACACGTATTTTTTTTGTTTGTTGGAGAATGCGTTCATGAATTCTTCAGTCAAAGGTTAAGGTGAACTTAATCTGTATAATTCGTCCTGTCAGAGATGGGACTACTTTTTCAGAGGGAAGAATTTGTGGTTGTGTGTCTGATTTACGACTATGGTTTCTGCCTGGCGTATGGATACCACAATGCCTTAGGGAAATAGTAAGCTACCAGAATTACGTTTCACCATATTGCTCGTGTGGGGCAAAGAAACACTGATAAAAAAATATATATATACATAAGAACAGCTTTGGTAAGACATTCTCCAATATCCATGTCATCCTAAGACTTTTATTATTGGAGTGTAACAGTTGTAGTTTTGAATTTACATGACATATCTGCACATTTTAAATGTTTATTGACATAATTCAACAACTGCCCGTAGACTTTGATTCTAAATTTGTTAAAACTGTTGTCTGTGGTAATCACACATGCGCTACAGATGCAGTGGATAGAGATTAGGTTTACAAAATAAAATAAAAAACGCTGGGGTGTTATTTCAAGTGTTCTCTTTGTTTAGTGTTTTTGCATTTTACTTGATCAGTTTTAGGATTATTTTATTTTCTCTTTCTTCATGATGGGGTTGATTTCATGTTAACTTTATTGCGATTTTGTTTGATTTACTTCTTGTCATCACTAACCTTTAGGTTTATTCTGTTTTGTGTAAAGCCTTTTGGAACTCTGTCATTCAGAATACCTCTGTGTGCATTCTCCAAAGATTCAACACTTTTAAAAAGTACCAAAAATAAAAAGGCATCATTTGTAGAGTCAGATGAAATGTTTTCCAAAGCTGAGATGCACTCACCTGCCATTTGCCACTGTGATTCTGACTCAGTGTCTTTGTTATAACCTGCAGGTGGATTTCCATACGAGTTGACAGAGGGAGACATCATCTGTGTTTTCTCTCAGTAGGTCCAGTTTTGCGCTTTATTTTGCACCGTGTCCCTTCCCCACCAGCTAAAAACCACTCCTTATTCTGCATTCTTGAACCGGTTTATTGCAGACGTCTTCTCTTTGTGGCAGGTATGGAGAGATTGCCAACATTAACTTGGTGCGAGATAAGAAGACGGGCAAGTCAAAGGGCTTTTGCTTCCTGTGCTATGAGGATCAAAGAAGCACAATCTTGGCAGTGGATAACTTGAATGGCATCAAGGTAAAATTCTTCACTGAACACTATGCCAGTAGTAAACTCTGATTACAGAAGCAAAAGGGCCATACCAGATGTTTTTCAACTAAAACAGGGGTACTAGCACTACTTTGTTCCTCTGTTTTATATATAGATTTATTGATTTTTATGACCCTAAAGAGAAAGGACAAATACAGTTAGTGCGTTTCCTCTTGTGTTGAGAAAGACACACCAGCATCTGATTTAATTCACCGACTTCACTTATCACAGAAAATGCTGTTTTTATTCAACTGTATACCCTACAAATGGGAATGTAACCCCCATGGCAAGCTAGTGCACTAAGAACCGTTGGTCCAGTGTTGCTCAGTAGTGAAGTTGTTTGTTAACTACATTTGCCAGTAGAGAAGTGGAACACTACCACTTTTTAAAGTAGCTTGTAAGTAATTCAACAATTTTATCCACAAAGTAGCAGCTGATAAATGCCACATCGTTTCATTTTCTTAGCGTATACATATTTTAATCCGTCATGCTATGTTTACTGGCCGCTCCAAACCCACGCTCTTCAATACTGACCTGAGAGAAAAAGGAAAACCTGGACAATTGGTATTTTCTGGATTCTGTGAAATGAATGTAAATGAATGAGTGCCACGGCCAGTCCAGGGTATCCAGGTCGAGGTCAGCTGGATCCTCAACACGATTCCAGGTTTAGCCCCGCAAGCTTTGCCATTTCGAATAACTGTCGTCATGTCGGAGGGAGATGATGCGACACTTTGCCAGCAGAAAAAGTGGTGTGTCGCTTCTTTTTCTCTTTCAGGGCTAACGCGAGAAGGCTGTTTGTTATGGGGCAGCACCATAGTGGTGACCGAGAGTCAGTCCTTATGGACAACTTGCCAAATATTTGTTAATTACGTGTTCGATAATGAAAAAAAAAAAAAAAACTAATTATAATAAATAAGAGAACCAATTTGATCATTATTTGTAATTAGCAGAAGAGGTGACATCGATCATGGATGCTTCAATTTACTCAAGGTACTCTTAAAGGATAGCTGGAGAGTGACCTGTAGCTTAGCTAACCACAATCCTAAAGCAGTTTGCCCAACACTGTTTGTCTGTCAGTGAGACCGAGCAAACAGACATCATCTGCACCACATCACAGTTTACGCCGGTGCTTCCACAGATTAAGGGCCGAACCATACGAGTGGACCATGTGGCAAATTACCGTCCCCCTAAAGATTCAGAAGACATTGACCAAGTCACCAAACGGCTGAGGGAGGAAGGCTGCGCCCCCAAAGTGCCCTCTTTATCCGAGTCAGAATCTGAGGGCGAGGACCCGTCACCTTTAAAGAAACCAAAAAAAGGTAAGCCATTTTGACATTGTGCATTTCCAAGCAATACTGTTACCAAATCTTGTGGAGTTTTTATTTTATTTTTTATTTTTTTAAATGTGTTGTGTAATCTACTATATCAGATAAAAAAGAAAAGAAGAAAAAGAAGAAGGAGAAAAAAGAGAAGAAGAAAGCATCAAAGGAGGAGAGGCGCGAGACGCAGACCGACTCTTCATCGACTCCACCTGTTAAGGTGAAGAAGGAGAAAGAGGACTCGGGCTATGAGAAATATGACCTGAAGGGGGCACCGGATTCCAGAGGGGAGCGAGCTGGCCAAGAGACGAGAACCCCACGGGACAGACTGGAGGAACTGGACAGGTCCAGAGATCAGCATGGAAACCAGAGGAGAGGGGAGAGAGACAGAGAGGACGAAAGGAGGATGGGAAAGAGTAGAGAGGAGGGGAGAGGTAAAGAAGATCCACGTCCACATGAAAACAGAGAGAGAGGCAGAGAAGGTGAGTGGGAGAGAGAAAGAGAGAGAGACAGAGGGAGAGGTGGTGATCGAGAAAGGGAGCGGGATAAGGACAGACAACGAGAGAGAGACAGTGGTAGGGAGACTAAAAGAGAAAGGGACTGGGACAGAGAAAGAAACAATAGAGAAAGAGAAAAAGGGAGGGATCGGGAAAGAGACAGAGACGCTGACAGAGAATACAGACACAATTAAAAAACAGACTTCATCAGAGCTTCTTTTCTCTCTTTTTTTTGTTCCAGTAGATTCTGCTGTTCCCTATAAACACGCATTTCAGTGTAGTGACATCGGAATATGTGTTTTATTTTAATGCTTGTGTCAGATATTGTAAATAAAAGCCATTTTTCACACACATACACGAGTCATTTGACATATAAATATTTTATTATTGATACAAATGATACAAGTGATACAAAGAGCAAAATAGATTTATGGGTAGTAAAACAAAATGTAATTTTTCCCAACAAAAACTAAAAATCATAAGTGGTACCATATATAACTTTAGTTCTGTTAAATTACAAAATTCAGCTGATAAGTATTATATACATATATATTTTAAAAAAGTTACACAAGACCAAACGGATGATGTGCACATGATCACCGTGAACCCGCTCAACAGGAATTCGACAGCATTTTTTCCCCATTGCTATTACAATCAAATAATCTCTATAGCCACATGAACACAGTTAACCATCGACAAAGCAAAACTACACAAATCTACTCTGCATAAATGAACATTGAGAAAGGGAAGTCTTCAAGCCGCTACTGGCTAAGAACATGGAACGTAACCAAGGAGGAGCGTTTAATGTTGATCGTTGGCATTTGGAGAGCTAATATCTACCCAGTTAACATCATCTAGTTGAGGTGTAAAATACAGTCGGACACACCAACGTCCTGTGTGTTTCAGCGACAGGGCATAGGCTAGGCGTTATCTGCTATGAGATCTCCACAGGTGACGACTGTCAGGCTTTTCACAATAACATCGTCCAATTATACGCACTGAACAATGTAAACAGACGACTGAGTTTTTTTGGGGGGGTTAAACGACTACAGTTTAGTTGCTAGGTACAAGCTGTTGAGCTTAATACAAATATTTAAGCAGAAACCTGGAGATGTGATAAACTTTTTTTACTTTTTATTTATTAAGAAATCGACTCTCCTTGCTTTGTTGTAATCAACGTTGTGTTAGTAAAAACTAGCCTAGTCACAATGAGGTCTTTGGAAGTAGCTGATCTGTGTAGCTTTTCACTTTCAACTTCCACTTGATATTCAGACAAATGAATTAAGATATTCACAGAAAGAATGAGACAGGCTCTTATCAGACAGGCCAGTATTAAGCAAACGCACATTTTATTTTGGAGTCTGAATGGAAAGCATTGAACAAATGGATTTTACATTTTCATTTGCCAGTTGCTCAGCCATGGAAATGCAGCATTTCTATTCCATGGCTACAATTAAAGTTTTTCAATCTCCCTAGTTTATTAGTGGAGATCCAGCCGCCGAATATTGATGCCTTGATTGCAAGCCACGGCACATTCATTAGGAAACCACCTGCTCCCATCATCAAAATGTATTTATTCAGTGCCTTGTCCAATTCTATTAAGCGGTGTCTAGAATGTTGGCGGTTAGGAAACAGATGGCTGGCACTGTTTTGACAAGGTGTGCGCAAAAAAAAAAAGAGGCTCTAGCTAGCAGTGAAGGTATTCCTCCCACCCATGGTGCTTGTAGCCTTACGGACTTGGAATCTTTATACGCGACTAATGGACGTGTTCCTGCTAAACCCTGGCCATAACAGCCTACATTTAGTCTTTTAGATGCTAATGTGAAATTGTCTTTTTAACCTTTGCCAACCGATGAGAGTCAGCTCTGGCTCATCATGGTCCATTTCCAGCATAGAAATGTTCTGGGAAGCTGCATATAACTGAGCCCAAACTCCTGAGCCTTCACTTGACTTTGCTAGTTTTTAAACTTTTTATTTTATTTTATAGCAGTTCTGTGCTAGTGACCAGAAGGTTGTCAGTTCAAATCACAGGACTGGGCCTTTAACCCTCAATTATATTCTTGGACTCTATTCTGCCTGACTTTCTGTCACTTTGGGTAAACACGTCTGCCAAATCAATAAATGTGAAATACTTGTCCAGCTGCCTTCTCGTTATTCAATTTTAGTCCGATCAACTAGCATCCTTGGCTGAAATGCGGTGGGCAAAGTAAAGACTCTCGCCTCCTCCCTTGAAACGTTGATAAAACAGCTCACACGTCATGTACTTGGCCAATAAAGTGATTCTGAGTCGAACATTTATTACGAGTCTGCTCACGGTTAGTGTAGCTTTTGGCTCTTCTTTTTGACCATGACAAATGGATCCAGCACGCCGGAACTTCAGCAGTGGTCATTTCATGTAATTTAGTATCATTGTGGGTTTCATGAATTGTGGAGGCATGTCTGAAACATCACTCACATGCTCTATTATTATAGTTCTAATTAGCATATTGCGTTGCCATGACAACTGGATGACTAAAGCCACATTTGGAAAGCAGACGCTGAGTAGAGCAACATAAGCTTCACACACAAGAAAAAACATTTCCTTCAAGTCTTTACACAACATACAAAGTCCATTAACACGACCGGATACATTTTCCTCAATTACAGAGAAAACATTAAGGATTGACATTTACATATTTAAATTAATTAGAAGTATGACAAAGAGCAGAATGGCTAAGCTGAGAGAATTCTGGATTTTGGTAAACGGAGGACCCACCTAGACCACCAGGGTCCAGAGATGAATGCAGTCCACTTACAGACATGTTTGAAATGATCAGAGGTATTTGTGTAGAGAGTTTGGATTCTTTGTCTAGGCTGTGTTGTGTGAATGACGCTGCTACTGCTGTGGAGTTCTGGAGGTCTTATGAAGCAGGTTTCATGATCGTATTCCCATAATGCCATTATTTATGAATAAGTCTCTTATAATTCAGAGTGCTTTGAAGACACTGGCAGTTTGGATCACAGATCTGAAATTCAGCAGGAGCCCTGTTGGGCTCTGAAAGATTGGGTTTGTATACAAGTAAGGCGCTGTAGGTTGACGGACCTAGGAAGTTGGGGGGGGAAGAAGAAAAAAAAAACAAAGGCCCCCAAATCTCTCGGAGCTGCAGTTTAAAAAGCTGGAGCACAAATCAAGCTAGACTAAACGACCCATTTAAAGAGACAGAACAATAACACGGCAAATAACAAAACTAATTTCTTGTGAATATTTACAAACTGTCTTATCATTTTCTTGATAATAACCTCAAATAGAAAAGAGCGATTTAGGTAAGGAACATACACAGGCAATCCTGAAACCCTGAACCAGACCATTGCGGTATGTGCATCCAAGGGCGGTTAGCTGACGCTTATTTATCATACCATGCAGGCTCATATTGTTTACATGCAGTCATCAGTAACTGGACTACCAACCCATGTCACGGAGCCCAGAGAACCACAGTTGGAAAACATTCAAGCATCAGATTCAAACATACAGTATATATGATAATATTTATTTCAGTAACAAGGGAATAGATTATGGCTGAAAAGGCTCGACACAAACTGGCTGTAGTTCTTTCACTTGATTAATGACCAAAACCGTGGCTCCAGTTTGCTTGTCGACAATCACGACCTTGACCCATATCTTTTATAGCAAGTTTTCACCCAGACTTCATTCACACCAGAAGGAGAGGTTTCCATAACTGTCCAGTGGTTGAAGGATAATGGGCCAAATGATAAAAACATGTATAAACACATCTAAAAATGGATGAATATGGAAGAAAACAAGTCATGCATTTGCCTGACAGACATGGTGGCTAGACGTGGAGTCATCTTGCAAGTGAACTTTATTTCCACCATGTACACCATTTCGTTACTGGGAGCTGCATTTATATTATCAGTACATCTCAGACATGAACATCAGCGTCTTACCATTTACATAAGTCATGATTCTTTTTGAAAAGTCAGTGCAATTTCATTTTACACGCATGTTGTGTGTGGCAGCCATGCTATGACCGCTTCAGGCCCTGATTCCGCATACATCTTTGAGGCCAGTCTTATCAGTTGATTCGCAATGCTATGGAGGCTCCATCAACGAGACCTTAGCATGTGGAGTCTTGGCTGTGGGCATCCCAGTGTAGACAGGGTCATGTTTTATACTCGGACCGAACTAAGCCAGAGAGCTGAGAGCATTGTAGGATCGGGGTCTTGTGAATGTAAGATCTCTCAGCTGTGCTTGTGCCATGCCAACAATATACCACATTCTTGAATCTCAAGAAGGATGAACATCCCCCTCATTCATTCAGGACACCACCCTGGAGCTGTTCAAGTGTGCCATCTTGGAAGGATTAAGTCTTGAAGAGACACATATACACAAATGTATACATCTCCCACTTGTTATTCTTTGACCCTCCACCCTGTTGAGGTTCAACAGTAATCCAGGGTTTCAATCCCTGGGAAATGCCAATCTCTTGGGTTTTGACTGCGACCTCAGCACATGGAAATGGTAACGTTGATGCCCAGGTTGCCATTGTCAGCAAAAAGATGGGCAATAGAGGTGTCAAACACGAGGCAGTCACTGTTCATGATCGCTGCCGCCACACCATCGTGAATGGACCGTGGTGTAGCTTCCCACGTGAGCCGCCTGCGGTTGCCATTCAGCTCGAGGCGGTAGGCAAAGTTCTCGGCCTGCTTGCGAGTACCTATGAGGAGCACGATGGCGAAGAACTGCTGGTGGCCCTCGTACTTCTCCTGCTTCTCTAGCACCAGCATGAAGTGGTGGCCAAAGCAGGATTGCATCATGACCCAGTCCACAGCACCGGGCAGGTTGATGTCTGTTGCCAGGAAGACGATGTCCTCACCCTGCAGCGTGGTAATGGATTTGTGAGCGTGCATGAGGTGGGGCATAACCGCCTCCAAGGAGCCCTGCCATTTGCAGGAGGCCCCCGGGCAGGGGCAGGTGTATGGGCGGAACTCGCACACCTCCTCGTGCTCTGGCTTCTCACTGTGGTGCAGTGACAGCAGGCAACCCGCCGAGGCATACTACAGAGAAGGAGAGAGAGAGAAAAAAGGCAGATAAGAACAAACACGGCAAAATAAATGGCAAAAAAAAAAAAAAAAAAAAAGAGAGAAGAATGAAGATGAAAGAAAAACAAGTGGGATGAACATAAAGGGGGTGTAAGCAAAAGTGGGGAACAGATCAGATGGAATAATTAAACATAGGACAACACAGGGATTGGAGCCGAGGTGTGTGAAGAGCAGAGGAAGATGGGGGCAGAACAAAGGAGAAAAAAACAAACAGGAGAGGTGCGACGTTGAGATGAAGTCCATAAATTAGTTATAGCAATCAGGTTCATGTACTCTACGTCCTACACCACACACACATGCGCACACCGTGCTCTGAATTGGGTCATGAAAGGACAGGACATAACAGCTCCCTATTCTCTAAATGTGAGTGACAGAAGGCATTGTTGGGAAATATGAGCGGGATGGAGTAGGTCAGTCACCTGAAGATGAATTGCTTTGGTGCATAGCAGGGTTCTTTTCTTGATAAGGCAGAAAAGATCAGTGAAGGTCAAATTATGAACGTTCCAGCTCCTACTGCCTTTACTGGAAATGCGAACACTGCAAGTCTGACGCTCCCCAAAGCCACGGTGCACGCTACAGTCAACAATTACTGTTCTCACAGGCCTAGGGGATTGGACTTAAGCATCAACAAAGAACGCAAATCCTGCAATAACCTGATAACCGGACCTTTTCCGGGAATTTCATCGGCTTAGCGGGGTCTCAAAAAGGAGTTGTTGCTCGAGGTATAGCGTTGATGGGGCACACACACATAGAACACACTATTTAAAAATGTGGGACCACTAGGAAGGAGAACAAAGCCGGACAATGGAGCTTAAGAAAAACTGGTTGATGAATGGGGTAAATGCACTCGACCTTCGGTCATTTTAATGAAAGGAATGGTGCTCTGTCTGCATGCTTATGTTATACACAATTCCCTCATAAAGAAGCGATATGTTTGGACAGAAAATGGGGTATAATCTTTACACGTTCAAGTTCAAGTGGGTTTTTATTGTCATTCCTTCATATAGCTTGCATATTGGAATGAAATGTCGTTCCTACAGGACCATGGTGCAACACGCAACAGATTCCTTACATACAATAGCGTCACTTTGCAAAATTCGTTGTTATTCTGTCTTTCTGTTCTCAAGTATTAACCATATTAAGCAAAAGACTAAAGTGGTTATATGTACGGGGTGTTCAGGCCAACTAAACTGCCTCTGAGGGAATGCTTTAATATCTGGCAAATTAATTATTAATCTGACCATCAGACAATGATTTTTCAGCAGAGAATCGTGACTGACGGCTGCTATCCAGAAATCCAGGCAGTCCCAGAGGCTGCGACTGCCTCACACACCACTACTAGAAGTGGCTGAGGAACAAAATAACCTTTCTGTCATGTCTTACAGTTGCCCATTTTGTGACCCTAACTGACCTTCATATTCATCAGCACATGGCCCACGTCCAAACACCCTGAAACGCATCTCTCTAATCCGTTTGGATTCCTCAACTTGTCCTATCTGAGCCAAACGATTTGACTGTCAGGAGGTGCAGGGAGCCCCATCATTCCCCCATTGGCCGGTTATCCTCTTATCTTCTGTTTATAATGAGAGGAAGACAGGATTTTGTGCAGTAATCCTGCAAGCAGGGTGCTGGTGATAAGCCCTCTCGTGCTTGCTGGACCTGAGGGAAATGAGGGGAGACTGAGATGATACGAAGGAATTAGCTCCAGTATCTGTAAGAGGTGTGAGGTGCTCACTTGTTGTGGAATGGGTTCTTGAGGTGTGTGTGGACGCAATGGGAGCAATGCGAATCCGATCGGGTCTTTTGCCATGTTGCGTGTGTGAAGCAACAGCCATGGCTGCTCTATTCCTGCACTGTTGAGGCCCCATGGATCAAATGCCACACTGCAAATATATAAATGAAAATGAGAACCACGGTCACCACACTGACTAATCCTGTGGCACAAAAACAAAAAACAAAAGTTGCCAGTGGTTGTGGCTGCTTGTTCCCCCCCCCCCCCCCCTCAAGCTTCCCTCCAGCACTCTTATATTAATTAAGGCAGCGTCTAGGGCTCCAGAGGCCTACTTGGCATTCACTTTCGTGTACGGTCTGACTCTCTGCCATGCTAGCCTTGTGAAGATAGTGAGCTTGGCTACTAAATTATTGACACATTTCCGCATTTAAGTTGCAAATCACATCCCATGAGGTCTGCCAACCAGCGAAGCTGCATTTGGAGGTCAAATGCGTTTCTTGACTTTGCCCAATAAAGAGCAAAACTGAGCATATAATTTCTGCATATCGTAATGCAGAATGTTAATATTCTAAGACTGTATTAATTGGGAAAGCTCTCTCAGCTTTTGGTTTGACCTTATCTTTTGTTAAAACCCAAAAGAAAATCAAAGGGTAATTTAAAAAAAGTTAATCAGGGTGCAAGCAAAAAGATCTCAGCCATTCCTGTGGAATTCTTCTGTGGCACGACCTAGTAAAGCTTCCACACCCCCCCACATGCCTGACAGTTTACTATAAATATTTGTAGAATAAACATGTCCTTTGCTCCCTACTAGCTTTATTAAAATGAAATAAAAAATCTTAAAGCAGATTCATTATTTGAAATTCTCCAAAGGAAGCCTTTTATAAAAAAAAAAAAGTCCACCTTGCCTTTTTTAAAACATTTTTCTTCTTCTATGGCAGAATCCCTGATCGTAATGTTGGGGGCATTCACGCATTCTGACCATTGACGATGAAAATAAACTGCGGCACGTTTGACCGTCGGTGCAGCTCTGATCATGACCTAAAGTCTCCATCAAGCGTCAATAAGGCATCAGCTGAATGAGAATAGTGTGAGAACTGGGGGGGTGTGTGTGTGTGTGCACATACGCTCAGGACCCATGAGAGAAAACCCAAAACAGTCAAGATGCCATCATTACCATCACCTCTTATGTTTTCTTCCTGTCGGAGAGAGAACATGAGTAAAATATAGAGAAGCTTCCCAGAGCCTAAGAGGGGGTGCTGTGGCCATAACACTTCCCGGTAAAATGACACTGTTCTTCTACATGACTCCATGACTGCTGAAAAATCATAATTAGAGCGGTCTATTAGCAGGATCGCCCTCAAATTATTATTATTATTTTTTTAAATCTCACAGAACAGGGTACAGGTCTGCCAGGCAACTGGAATCTGATTTCCCCCCCCTAATCGGTAACGGGACATCATGGGCAGTCCAGTCTCTGCGGGGAAGTTCTAGCTAATCTGAAATCAATACCTATTCAGCTAAAAGTTTCAGAGCTGAAATTGCTCTGGTTAAGGCTGAAGTAATTAGGTTAGAAGGGTTGTATGCGCAGCGCATGCGCAGAATCCAAGCCCACTTTTAGGCTATTACTTCTTTTCCATTGTGTCACCATTTCTCATACACACGATCAAAAGGCATTGGGCAAGGTACATTGTTCAGTAATGATTGTAAGACAGAATAAATACTCTTACCATTAGTGACTGGCAACATAAAACAAGTAACTGATTACTTGATATTAGAGGGGAAAAAAAAGAAAAAGTCTGTCACGTGCATGAAATTATTTTTGCTTTATAGAACAGCATCAATTTAATAAAAAAAGCATAATATTTCCCTTTGTAGGATAAATGGCAAAAACAAGGCAGCCAAATTGAATAAATGTAGTATTCTAATGCACTTGAATATTAATTAGCCTATAATTTAACAAAAATTTAGTACTCAAATGCATTTGAATATTAATTAGCCCATCACTTTATTCTGCTAAAATCAAGGCTAAAAACACGACTTTTCTCCTGTGCCTTTAACCAAGACCCTCGGGCTAGCAGATTATTTTAAATAATCCATTTTATTATTTTTATTCCTAGTATTTTATTATTTTCGTTTTATGGTTCTCTTCTGTTTTTATATCTTTTATCCTTAATAATAATAATAATAATAATAATAATAATATTCTCATCATTATTTAAGTTGTACTGTAAAGCACTTTGAATTGCCCATGTGTATGAAATATGCTATATAAATAAACTTGCTTGCTTGCCACAGACAGAATAAACATAAGCAGTTGTGCTACAGTATGCGTTCGCACCGCATAAACTACAGAAGGTGAAAATGGTGTCCTTTCTTAAACAAAGAAAATCATGATATTTATGGAATCCGCGTAAAAAATTTCAACTCGTCTTCACGCAGAATTTTTTCTTTTTCTTCATTTAGGCGTATCAAACACTGTAAGGCCGAAGCCCAAATGTCCCTAATCACTATATATTCTCACTACATAGGGTATAACATAATGGCATTGTACCATGTAGCTAGTGTACTACATGCCGAACAGAACTCCATTTGAGATTCACGTGGTAACCATACAAATATCACCTCACTAAGCGATACTTTCGTTGCGCAAACTTGTATTTTGTTGTATTATAACGTTGTCTGACCGAGTTTGCACTCAACATTCTCTCCGTTTTCACCAAGATTAAAGTCTTGGCACCCTTAGCTTCATTCGGGTGCACTTGCTGCCATTACTGCAAGCCAACAAATACGCTTTGTCTCGTACTCGATAGAGGTAGACTCTACTACTCTATGAGGTAGACAGGCCACAGTGCCACGCTGTGGATTCAGACTGCAATATAAAATAAGCTATAGGCCTGTTTTTGTGTCAGGCCAAAAAAAATCAATTGGCGAATTTCACCTGGTATGACGTATCCATTAGGTAGTTGCATAAAATGTACGTAATTACATCCAATCTAATTACATCATTAACACAGATTTTCTCAGGATGACACTCCATATGGTGAATTATGATATAGTTATATTCTATTTATGCAAAGCAACACGGTAAATGACACCACTAATGACGATCCATAAGGGCAAGAAAGTACAAGAAGGTAAAACTAGAAATTTAGAAAAACTAGAATTAGAAAAAAAATAAACCTATTAGTACCTCTCAAATCACACCCTTAAAATGAAAAATCTTACAGAAAATGTATAATATTCAAAACCCGTAAAGTCAAAGTAGCGTAGGCAACAAAAAAAAACTAAGAAAAACAATGCTGCAGATCTTATATGTGGTGAACAACAATAGTGCCTGACTTGAACGTGCATGATGAAATCCTCTGAGGAATGGTGCTGCCTTAGGGACGGTACTCACCTCACTCCCAGGCAGCGGTTTGGTGGGACACACGGGGCGGCTGGTGTTCGCGGCGCACACCCCGCGCTGTCGATGCCAACCGAGCAGGCAGCGCCACTGCGAGAGCTCCCTCAGGAGCGGGAGGCAGGAGGCCGGACACAGCATCACCACAACACACACAACCGTCAATCTCTTACGCTGTGCTCACACTGGTCTGACCCAAATGATCTGCCGGAAATCAAGGTCATAAACACTAGTTGACAGTCGGTAGAAAACACCACAAAGGACCTGGTATCCTCAGACACTGAACGAAGAAGCAGAGCGATTTAAATGAGGAGAACCGCCAGAGCCCCAGCTGTTCACAAAAGCAATTGAAACATGCTGTTCGTTTTCTCTCTCTCTCTCTCTCTCTCTCTCTCCTCTCTCTCTCTCCTCTCTCTCTCTCTCTCTCACACACACACGTGGCAACGCTTTGTTTGGCGAGAGAGAAAGGCTGAGCGTTTGTCTGTGGGAGCAAAGTAAGCAATTACTCCGTATGCTCTCCTTGCTTACTCTCCTTCTGACAAAGATGCATTGTGTCCTACAAGGGGAAGCCTGGAGAGGACGTCTGTTTCTCCTCTACTGCCAAAACACGGGCCACGCGGCCAGTCATTAGAGAGACACGATTGCAGCTTGCTCACTCACACATACACACACACACACACACAGATGAGCGCAGTCCGGCACCAAAACAATCCAATCAATCCGTCCACTCGGTGTAATGAGCTACGCTAAGGCGAGAGAGACTACGATCCAGTGAAATCGTACTGACACGCGTACCGTCACTGTGGAGGTAATGCTTAAGGTCTACACGTGAATAAAACACTTTTGCAGCCTCTCTAATCGGCTATTATTTAACCTAGCAGAAACACAGCTCTGCTCAGAGTCTGGTAACCACCAAATGCATCAAAACTGCTTCGGTCACCCAGAGTTGCTCAAAAATGCAGCTTGTCGTACCAACATTGGAGTTTAAGAAATGTTCCTGAAATCTCACACTCACAAAACCGCACAGTTAAACAAAGGACAGAAAAAGCCTAACAAGAGCAACAGCGTCTGTCTTACACTGAACATACACGCAGTGTAAGCGCATATCGACGCACAGAAGGCTGGTGACAGCAATCTCTAAACACGCATTCACTCGTCTGTCCGTCCTCTCCCTCACTCACGCTTTTCCTCGGCTCTCCTCTGTTGCTGCCACGCTCTGGAGGGTGACGATTCGGCAGAGAAGAAAAACATTCCGGACTGCAGCACTGGCAGCTCGCTCGCGCAGAACGGGAGGGGGCAGGGAGAAGGATCGCTCTGTGTGTGTGCCACAGCAAGTGGTTTCCCCCCCCCCACCACCATCATTCCTCCCCATATGTTTCCTTTTCTCTCCCTCAGCCGCAGCTGTTTGCTTCTTTTTTTAAACCCCTGTCAGGAATTGGACGTGCCTCTAAAAATATGGGCAGAAGTGTTTACAGTGCGTGTGTGTTTTAGGAGAGACACCTGTGTTCCTGTGTGTAAACATCTGGGAGTTTGTCCTGGGAGCTGGCGTCGCTTCTAAATTCAGACGACCTAGTTGCTGAAGTTGCCTTTGCCTTCACCCTTTTTCACCTTCACTTCTTTCCCCCCTACTACCCCCACTTTTCCTCTCTACATCATCTACGTGGCTCTCCTTCTGTCCTCTGGCAACAAGCTTTTCATGAAATCTACCATCATCCTTCATTTCATCTCTGTGCCTGAAACCGAGGCCAAAAGATCGAGCAATCACTGCCAGAAATGCACGTCTATGTCTATGATGGACATGGTCACTCCTGCTGCATTCTAAACACCTAAACCCCTCCACAATCTCCACACACACACACACACACACACACTCCAGACTCCTGCTGTGTCCCTATAAGGCGTGAATCGCACGGAAACCTGGCGCACACCTCCGTGCGAGAGAGAAACTGTGCGCCAAATTCACGCTGGGAGAAAAAACTGTGACAGAAATGTTAAACAGGAAACAGGCTGGTGCTGATATTAAACCCTAAAGTCACAGTAATGACCAGTATGAAAAGAATGAGCACACGTTTATGCTCGGAGAAGGTCACATGTGATGCCCCTTTACATTTGTCCACAATAATAACCCTCAGTAAATCTCAGGAGCACACACACGGCCCAAAATGCCGCCGATTTCTCACCGGGCTGCGACTCTCCGGCCGTGTCGACCTGCAGCACCACCGGCTCACTCTCTAGGTTCTCCTCCACCGCGAAGATGCTGACGTTATACGACTGGCCAGGTTGGAGGTCAACCAGGGTCACCGTGGTCACCGTGTCAGGCAGGATGAGCTCGGTGCTGGTGCCCTCGATGGACGGAGTGTACAACACACGGTAACCTACACACACACACACACACACACACACACACACACACGAGCCAGGTTCATATTCAGTACTGCAAGATTGATCTATTCTCCACAAGCATAATTAATAAATATCCCTTTATATATATTGCTATTTATATATTCACTTGACAACTGTAAAATAAATAAATACATTAGCTCCTAATCAATCAATCAATTAAATAAAAATAATAATAATAATTTATAAAGTGCCTAGCACCATTAATGGGTTATTTTATTTTTTTAAACCCACACAATTGTAAAATAATTACAATTGGCTTGTAATCTCAAGTTCTGCATTCGCTATGTCATAATAATAATAATAATAATAATAATAATAATAACTAACACTGTGCTCCAA
>JAOUQW010000019.1:15507635-15521129 GCA_028565825.1 Olivaichthys viedmensis | reverse complement strand
TCACAGGGCAGTCCCGCACGCTCGGAGGAAAGCGCCAACTGCCCTCTTCCATATGCATGAGCTCACAGACGCCCACGATTGTCCGGTGCCGCTTTTGATCGACAGGGAAGAAAGTGTATTGCCATCCCTCCCACCCAGAGAGCAGGGCCAATTACACTCTCTTAGACTCCCAGCCACGGATGGCTGTGGCATCGTTGGCATTCGCACTCAGGAGCCCTGATTTTGTACTTTGCTGTTATATAAAATATTCCTGGTATTTAAAAATAAAACTTTCCACTCTATTTTTATCAAATCAAAAGAGATGGCCTGGGTCAATGTTAAAGGTGTAGAATGCTAGTGTAGGAGGTGTAGCTTTCTGAATTGACGGGCAACATCATTAACAGGCAAACATTAACGGATGTTAAGGGGGGCCACGTAAATTGTTTTTTCTTCTGTTTACCGTGCTTTTCCTGCTAGGAGATATTTTATTGACAGCTGTTGGAATGTGAAGATTTTTACCTGTATATATAGAATATTTAGTAATCCAAGAAAATACCAGGAACAGAGGTTTAAAATTTAAAACTAGTTTAAAAAAAACCCAAAAAGGACTTTAATAGCAGCTTCACCATACTTAGACTGTAGCCTATTGGCAGGGTTAGCGAGCAAATAAAAACATTTCCACGTCGTGTTAGTGAAATATATTTATGTTTTCTTAAAGTAGAGGTGTTAAAGTATATTACAGGCAGAAAAACTAAATTTTGGTCAAAACCCGATTTCTCGTCATTTTCTCGTCATTTTTATCAGTTTCTAATAAGGATGCTAAAGTTAGGAGTGTCACATGATGTATGACGCCGTGGTGTGGGTTACGTTGACTGCGACATCTGGTGGTCAAACAGTGCAATTGCAGTAGATAATAATTAATTAATAGAATACACCTGATATCACAGATCTCCACGATGCACATCGTCAAGTTTTTTGATCGCAATGTATCGTGTCACGATGCATCGTTACACCCCTAATATATACCAAATATTACAAAATGCGCTCTGCGCTGAACCGAACCTGATGGTTAATGATGGCATTATCTGTAATGTAAAATCAGAAAGAGCTTAGCTGGATCGACTGTCTGTGTAGGTTACATATAGGACACCTGAAGGCCACTCTATATGTAAGTCGGGACTGACCTGCGGGTCTCTTGGTCAGGTTGAGGCAGTCCGCGTGATAAACCTTTGGGCACCCAGGTCTCTTACATGAAACCATCTGGCCACCATCTCCACAGCTGAAGCACTCATCTTCTCTCTCCCTGGTCAGCTCTTGCTGCGACTTGCGCTTCGCGTAAGCTTTCTTCTTCATTTTACGGCCCTTGTCGTCTGCAGGGGGGTTATTCTGAGAAACGTAAGCACGTAGGCAAGGACAATTTTCTTATTTCTTCTTGCAGCTGTTTTAAGGGCAGATTATGTTCTAAAACATAATTATTGACATCATCAGTATTATGTCTACTGATGCCCGGGTAAACAGTAAAAAGGGCCATCTCTTTACCTTTGGCCTCACACCTAGGAAACCACTGCAGTTCGGTGCACCACATTTACATACAGTCTTCCCATTGCCCAGGCACTCAAGGTTATAGTTGAATGTCAGCTCAGTGCCTTTAGAGAAAATATATGCACATTAATGCTTATTTATGGTAATACATTATTATTATTATTATTATTATTATATCTGTAGTAACAGTGGTAGTAGATATATAAAAAATTGTTGATAAGGATAGCTGAATATATTTTTGCTATAGCACTTTAGCAGTCATTATGCTACAAATAGGACTTGTAAATTGTACAGTGTAATTTTAGATAACACTTCTTACCAGCAGGAATGTCTACCAGTGCAAAAAGTCCAACCCGAGTGTCCCCATTCACTGTCCATTTCTGGGTCTCACAGTTTGGCTGGCAGCTATGGTTCATGAATCTGGCCTGGTTTCCTTTAGGTCCTGCGTCAATAATACGGTCCTACCACAAAGTTGAGACATTTGAGACAGCAGATTAGAGTGTTTTTTTTCTCTTAAATTGTGAAAAAGCTTAATAAAGCATAGCCAAAGTGAGAGGTGCCACCTTGTCTAGTGTTAGCATGTAGAAATTCCCAATGTCATTCTCCTGCGCCTGTTTGATCCGAGCTCGGCATTCCTCCTCGTCAATCACCTCGCCGACATACTCACTTACAAACGCACCCTGTTTCCAAATAGCAGAAGACACCAGACAATTTAGTTAAATGGTTGTGGTTTCATCGGAGTTAACTTAAATGAGGCATTTGAGCTGAATGTTGAAAACTGAATGTTATTTGAATTAGTCCTTTTCTAAGACTACCTTCTTGATGTCATGACAGCAGCGTAGGCCCCAGCCTCGGGACAGCGTTCTGAAGATTTCCACCTGTGAGTACTGGCGCTTGGTGAAACACTGGTTCTGGCAGCCCTCTCCAGCTGGACACACCTGAGGGTGGCATTCATACAGCAGCATGCGGTTAATGCACTCCGAGTCCATACCGCATGGGTTCTCGTCCGTCGCCTTGCAGTTGCAGCGCGGGATCTCGGATAGGTCAGCCGTGATGATCTGCACTTTGCCGATTGGTCGGTTCACCTGTGGGATCAGTTCAGATGAGGCCTTAAGTGCATAAGAAAATTGGTTTCTGCTTGTCACTTAATTGTCTAGAAAAAGTTTCTGATTTCGTGCTGTTAAACTGCACTAGACACCTGACGGGAGTAATACCTTAATGTGCCTGTAAGGAGGAGGTTTCTTGTCATTTCGCCTGTCCTCCTGAAGCTGACGGAGTTCCTTCTCTGCCTGCAGTTCTCGGAATCTTTTAGCAGCTTCGTCCAAAGCTGGGGAGATGAAAAATTATAATACTTTAATCTGAGAGCAAGAATTTAATCCAAATAGCCAAGAAGTATAATTTTTTAACATCTAGTGCTTTTACATGCAATGCTATTTACTAAGGAGTATTTTTGACTTTTAACCCTCTGAAGCCACAGTTCTTGCCAGTGATAACAAAAAGTATATATATATATATATATATATATATATATAAAAAAGTTATATTTACTTCTCACTTGTAGCCAGCGGTGGAAAGTACTTAAGTAATTGTTTTTCGTTATCATAATCACTTAGTATCCTTTTAGGGAATTTGTACTTTACCCAAGTATAATTCATTAATACTTGTATTATTACATTTTAATAAAACCAAAACCAAAAACAACCAAGTACTCGTTACAAGTAACCTTCACAAGTACTCGTTACAAATCTCAAAAATCACGACCTAAAATATTTGTTTTCTTTTGCCTGGCTACCAATCCAATGAATCATGTTTCTGTGCATTTTAATTTTATTTATTAGCTATATTTAAAACATCCAATCAACTACATACAAATTTGTATAAGTACCACAACCAATCAGTTGAAGGACTCTTCATACATTAAAGTTACTCCCATTAAAAACCTGATCTCATTAAAAATCCGTACGAATTCAAACGACCACAGGTGTTCATTTTAAATACTTCACTACATTTAACTGTGGACACTTTTTCACTAGCTACTTTAACCTTTAATTGAGTAAGATTTTGACACAATACCCATACTCATTACACTTAGGTATAATATGTCTGTACCTTGTGCACCCCTGCTTGTAGCTCATAGAAATAAGCAAATAAATTCTGTTAAAAACGCAGACTCAAAGCTGTCTAGAAGTCTGTAGACCAATCAGAAGTGGTATGGATCACGTCAAGGAGGAGTTTTACCCCGCAAAGCTCTCTTTTGTTTCAATGAGCTACAAGAGAGAAATAAATAACATACTTTTTGTATGTTACCACTGGCAACAGCAGCAGCTTTAAAGGCTTGAATTAACTTCATATTACAATCTTAACAATACCTTTCCTATAAATGGAGTCAACCCCCTTTCCCATTTTTTCTTTACTGTTTGCATCTCCTTCCATGTATGGAAAGACACGAGCCTGGTAGGTCCACAGGTAATCATTGGAACCAAAGAAAAGTACTGGGAACTCTCCGACATCGTGTCTCATTCGCAAGATATTTTCAGGAATGTCCTTAGGATTACTAACTTCTGCAGGCCACCATCTGAGAGCACAGAGCAAAAGATACATTTATACTGAGCAACTTTAAAAGTATTTATTTAAACTGTGGTATAAGGTTTCGTGGAAACTGTTCTATCCCTTTATTGCCAAATGCTGCCAAGACAAGTGTATTCTTAGTATGTGGCAAATTATTAATCAATATATTTAAAAAAACTTTTTTTTTCATGTTTTACTATTATAAAATGATAGAAAAGACCCCAAAATACAAGGTAGAAAAAAAAAAAAAAGATCTTCAAAATGACATTTGAATTATTAGGTTATTATATGTGAGAAAAGCAAACATATATATTGAAAATGTTTAAAAATGTAGCTGAAAAGAAATGAATGTACAAAAAACACCAGCAAACAAAAACATCTAAGCCATGTTTGGAGGTTTCTTTATGCTGATGCTGACCTATATCGACCCACTTTGACCCACACCACCTCCTTGTAGTGTGGTTTCTTCCCGGCTCGACAGTCGTTGCAGAACCAGCTACCCTCGGGCATGTCGATGTTCAGACACTCACGGTGGAAAGCTGCAGGGCAGGACTCACAGCAGAGCAGGCTACCCCCTGTGATTGCACAGAACCCAGACAGAAAACTTCAATCAGCAGGAAAATAAGCGGTTCCTTATCAATTCGTCTTGCAATATTAAACATGGTTAAAGCAACCAAATACCATTAACAATATTAAGTTAGCAAAAGCTCAGAACAAAATGCTGCAAAAACAAAACAGATGATGGCGTAAAGAGCCACTGGAACGGACCTTCCGAGCAAACAAAGCACCAACTGACGTTGACATGTTCATGATTGCGGCAGCCCTTGCGTGGAATGAAGTGGTTGGGACAGACGATGCTGTTACTGGCCAAGACGACACTGCCAGCAGGGATGCAGTAATCAGTCGCGTGGTATGCAACGGGGCATCTTACGCAGTGGATCAGTCGGCCTGCAGAGGGTGTAAAGTATTTCAAACAGCACTCACAGAAAGCCATTCACTAACAGTTTATATATATATGCTTGATATAAAGTGCTTATTATTATAATTACAGTAATAACAATTGTTGTTACAATATTATAAGATAGGTAGATTGATGGCTAGATAGATGTCGTTGTTATAATATTATAGATCGATAGATGGATTGATGGATAGACTTTATTGATCGCCAGGGGGAAATTGTGTAAGTGCAGAAAGTTTGTGTCAGAGTCTGGTGCCTTTTAGTCAAGGGCTTCTCAAACTTTTTGCAGCCTGGACCCTCTTTCAGTAAAAAAAAAAAAAAATCATAGACCAATTTATTTAATTAACATAATCCAACTATTCAAATATTAGGCACATTAAGCAAATGTTTGCCAACATGTTTATTTGTTTGAGCCATGATGGCTTTTTATTCCTGAACTTTCCACCCACAGAACCCAAACCAGTTAGATTGTGTTAAAATGATTCAAAACATGTATCGTATTACAAATAACTTTTTCTACTTTTGTTTCAGACAGATTCAAGTTGACATGATTTAAACTTGTATTTAAGTTATTGAACTTCAGATTAGGAAATGGACTTCCTATACGAGAAACATTTTAAGCCCACTTAATTTAAGTGACCAGTCAATTAGGCTTATTTAATGAAACTATAGTAACGTAGTGATCTCCACCATCGTCACTTTATTCAAAAAATAATAATGAAATCGCGGACCACCTGGCTTTAAGTCGCGGATCCCTAGTGATCCCTGGATCCACTTTGAGAACCATGGCCCCACCTGGACATCCTGACATGCCTAATCATTTAAATGGAACTCTACGGTCACAGACGAAGGCTACATACACTTACATACATATCTACTACATGTACTTTTATATCTTTTCATATTCATATTCGTACGACTGAACGATACACACACCTTTAAAAATAGACGGGTTGTTTGGGTTGGCGATGAAGCAGGCAAGGCAAGCATGGAGGGAGCAGCGGAAGCCTCGGTTCAAGGGCACTGTGAGCGCGTGGCTGGCGATGCACTCCCCATGGTAGAACTTCCCGCATGCAGGAACCATGCAGCGCCTCACATCTTCTCCCAGCTTCTGGCACATGAAACATTCGTGGATACCTGTAATTTATGAACACACGCCTTAGTTCAATTCCCATGTACTGGATATAATGAAAGATAAGTCACTGATCCATTGATGTGTCTGTGCATTTGTGTCAACGCTTACAAGACGTGCACTGCTGGCACAAAAACTTCCCCATCGGCGGCTCAGTCAGGCCAACACACTGTATGTGGAATGTGCCGCAGCACTGGCCCTCACACAGAAGCAGCTCGCCCTGCTTCTCACACACCTACGCAAACACACACAGGGGTCACGAGGGCCTCGTTTTAATGCTAACAAAGCTCAAAGCGTCCTACTGAAAATGTCTTGATTTACCAAACTTCTGGAACAGAACGATTGTTAAAAAAGATAGTTTTGATATTGTTACAGATCCGATAACCCACCTGACAAACATTGTCTCTCAGTAAGGCCCCGCTCCCTTTCTCCACTGGAAGTCTGTTATTGGACAGGAGTCCTTCAGCACAGTCATCTTTCATCTCAGAGCAGTCATCACTGGGGTCAAATATCTGAATTCCATAAACAGGAAATGTTTTAGTGCGCAAGTGTTATCACCATTTATAGTGTTCTCATTTTATTTAATTACTTCATTAACTGCAAAGGGAACGTGGCATATTTGCCTAGAAACGTTACAATGAGGCCCATGTTAGTCTCAGTGAAACACATTCTTATATACAGTTTTATTTTCATGAGGTGACACATTTAATAGCAATAGAAGTTTTTATACACAGAGATCTCCACTGACCTCAGATCCAAGAGCGTCTTTGGCGTCCTCAGCCGTCTCTGGGTTAAATGTGTCAGGGACCGTGGGGGTGGTGTCTGCCTCCCTTTCTGCGCTCTCCGGCACTGAGGTATTCACTTCAGGAGTGAGTAGAGCAGACTGTTTGCTCTTACCTTTTGATTGTCCAAACCCTGCATTCAGGACAAAGTAAGAAATCATAACTACACATGGAAGAACACCTGCATGATGGAGATGGAAAAGTATAATACAAAGAAATCGGGTATAATGCAGTGCAAGGTTTTGATAACAACCTGGTCCGTTATTTTTTTTATGATTTGTTTTCATAATTCAGTGATAGTAGAATCTAAATGTGCTGTAACAGTATGTAATTATGGAATATAATTACAATAGACAATAAACACTTGTTAAACATGCTGTGTATGTTCATAGTCATAAATACCAAACTCTGGAGGTGTAATAATAAATTATTTTTTTTAAAGCATATATTTCAAATCTATGGATCCGTCAATGAAATACGTCACCTGCCGTGTCTCTTCTTTTGTTAAGCTGTCGACGAGACATTTCAGAAAATGTTGCTAACCTATACGTAAATGCTCTAATACTGTACTACATTTGAAAATAACTTGAATTTGAAATATGCACAGACTGACCAACCTGAATTAGCAGCGTGTCTTTGAGAATTGTTTCTCTGAGATTTCACCTACAAAAGAGATTCTAGTATGAATACTGATTGAACTCATTAGTCTCCGAAGCCAAAGCTGGATGTCAGAAAAAGATTCAATATAGTGATTAACTAAGATAACTAGTCTAATGTTGTAAAATTGTAATTTCATGATGATCTTTTAATATTTCCAATGAGAAACATATTACACAAACCTTCTTTTTTGGCGTTCGAATCAGCTCAGCTTCAATTGAACTCTCTAGAATTTTCTTGGTAGGCTTCCTTTGCCTCTTTGTGCTTAAACAGACGCCATCACCTACAGAATAACACGGACCTTCTGACATATTAATAACCCAGACCAACATTTGAACTTACTTTAGCAAATGGCAAAACTGAACACACCCTGTCCAAAACCAATAGATGGAACTCGCACCATGATGCTGTTAATAAGCTTTTAGCCTGCCATCAATTAGATTCTACTCCATGAATCTAATGGCCTCAGATTTAAAGATGAAATTTATACTTGTTTGACAGAGCCTACAGCCAGCAGCAGTAGTAGAAACCACATTTGCACTAATAATTTCTTTTTGACTTTGTTTTTATTCTTTTACCTTTCCTATTTGATCTCTTCTAATGTTATCCTTTGTTTTTTATATTGATTTTCATAATTTTGCTTTTCTTTTTTTACATTGCTCAATTTATTTCTTTTTATTTGATCTTATCTGCTTTCACTATGCTTTTTCTATATATATTTTTTCCTTTGTAAAGCTGCTTTGAGACAATTTTTTTGCTGACTTAACTTGATGTCCATGCAACATTCCTGATAACTTATCCTGCATTTGCAAAAACCTAAAAATGATTGATGATCATTCGATCGAAACCCTTCAATCCATACTATAACCTTATGAATAAAGATCAATGCCATTCCCAGCAAACAAAAATAAACGTTTTGCATAATGAAAATCGAACATAGAAGGCCCTGGCCAGCCAAACTAAGCGCTTGGATAGAATTAGTGAATTTATATTTTTATACATACATACACTCACCAGTGACGGAACAATTCTGAACCAGAAGCTGTTCCTTAAAACAGTTTTCTCCATATGGGGAGGTTTCTGTTTCCGGAGGCGGAGTTAGTGTATCTACAGTCATAACCTGACCCTCTTGACGTGGAGTATTCTCTATCATGGGAGGAGTCTTAGACCTCTCTTCGGGGGGAGGAGTCTGAATTTCAGGTAGAGGGTTCAGGGCACTTTGATGTTGCTGTATCCCTGGAGATTTCTCAGTGCTATCATCAGAACTGTTTTTTATAATCTGGGAAAGACAATTAAGAAGGCACATGTAAGAATGTCAACATTCATTCAAAAACAGAGAAAATACTAACCATATGTAAAACTACCTTCTGCAAGGATTCTGGTTTCTTTTTCGCTTTCTTCTTAGTGGCAAATATCTGATCGTATTCCTCTGTCCACTCTATGAGTCTTTTGCTAGGCTTTCTGATACGTTTGCTCTCTGCCAAAGACAAGAGCTTAGGGTCATAATAAACAGGCAAAACCATCTAAAGGTTATTTATCATTCCCCAACAGTTACTAATATTCTACCTAATTGCACTGCCCGTTTATTTCAATAATCATCTTACCTGTGGGGAAACTAGAAACTTCACAGGTATCTGGAGTTATGTTTGCCGTGTTTATGGCTGTCTCTGTCCCTGGTGCAGATGAATTTGACTCTTCTGCGCCAGGCATCAGAACACTTTTATGCGGTTGTTCCTGTCCTCGGTAACTTCTGACTTCTGCGTGCAGCACCTTTTCATTGTCCTGTTCAAACTTCTGCCAGCGCTTTTTAGGTACCCTGCCCAAAAAATTATTCTCAGAGTCCTCAGTGGGGAGTTTGCACCCTGGGGTCTGTGTGTCCGCCGAGTTTCTGCTACATGCATGTGTTGACAGCTCAGAAGGCACATAAATATTGTTACGGTTCTTCTTTACCATAGGTTGACTTTTTTTGTTCGCTCTTTTAACACATTTTGGTACATTAGAAATGGTTTGGCCCTGCTGAACTACACAGCCATTGGCCTTGCCCCCTTGAGGGATCTTCATATCGGGCCTAAACTTTGAGTTTGTTTTATTTAGTTTGGCCTTACAGCTAGATGTTTTGTTCTGTCCACTCTTTTCAAGACCCGGTGATGAGCAGTGGACATTATCTTTTTTATCATGGCCAAAAGCATTTTTTATATTCTTTTTCTTAATCAGGGATGGCTCCTCTTTAATGAGCATTTTTGGAGGTAACGGTTCCACGACCAAGGGTTGACCATCTTTTTCTCGGCTATCGTGTATATCCTTTAACAACATCAGGAATGTGCTATATTTATAGTCTGCATTTGGACGAAATGTCATGGGCGTTCCATTATTGTCACTTTCCAGTGACTTGAAGGTTATTTCTTTCATGTCTTCAACATCTTGTATATTAACACGAAGTGAAGGTGCCGTGGAACAAGTTGACACATCAGACACATGATTCTCATGTTTGATTTCTGATGATGCATTAAGATCCACAGGTTCAGAAGATATCAAGCAAGCTTCGTCCTCTGATTTGACAGCAACTTCATTGTCTTTAAAAGCATGAGATGC
This sequence comes from Olivaichthys viedmensis, assembly GCA_028565825.1. Taxonomy (NCBI): domain Eukaryota; kingdom Metazoa; phylum Chordata; class Actinopteri; order Siluriformes; family Diplomystidae; genus Olivaichthys; species Olivaichthys viedmensis. Next base: position 15,510,919 of record JAOUQW010000019.1, on the reverse strand, counting down.
CTTGCAAATTTCACTCGTTTTTACGTCCATTTTCAAATCAGGGGCCGCATCTGCTGAACGTTTCTGTAAATTGCGCGACGATTTCACTTTTTTCTTTTCAGCAGATACATATTTGGCCACAGATACGTCATTCTCTGTTTCACCATTTGGCGGAGTTTGCTCGTGGTTTTGGTTCGATGACAACTGGAGCTGAGCTTCTTCCATTGCCCTCAGGGCTCTAGTCATCAATCGACTACTGGCTGGAAGACACGCAACTCTCCTGTCAAGAGCTTTTTTGGCTTCTACAGACTGGTATTCGGGTCCTGTGACTTGGTTGTTTTTGGACTTCATACTCACTGTGTCTGGTATCTTGATCTTACATGACACCTTACCAAAAGAGCAATTAACAGATTTAATTCCCGCACGGCTAAATACTCCACTGGCTTGGCCTTTCCCTGCTTTGCTGAACCAAAGCCCACTCTGGACTTCAGAGTTTTTCTTTGCTTCTTTATCATTTGGGTTTGTGATTTGTCTTACAGGCTGATCGGCAGCGGAGTTTTCTGAGAGCTGGTCACTGCCTTTGGGACATCTGTGGATCTGCGGTACTGAGTCAATGTCAGAATAGGGACTGTCCACAGCTTCTTTTATTTTAGTCTTTTCACAAACAAGCTTCTCGTATTTTGTAAAAAGCAATGCCGAGGACTTTTTTTGCTTCTTTTTGCATTTAGACTTAATCAAAGTGTTCTGGTCTTTATGTGAAATCTTCCCATTGGCTTGATGACCGCTTACAGGGATTCCCAAGGGCGACCGGGTAAAAGATGCCTTGTCTTCTTGACCTCTTGTGGTTCCATCAACTGAGCTCTTTTCTGTGAATTCAGAAGTTAGAATAGTTATCCTGGGCTTCTCCAGTAAAAGTGCCTCTGCCTCAGCCACACTAGAACTCCAAGAGCTTAGAAACCGTTTGGGTACCTGGAAGAGGGTTATGAAAGGTACAAACACAGTGAAGTAGTGACTTTCACCTCATTTAAAAGTTACAGACCTGAAAATTAATTCAAATTTTATTATTACAGTTTTTTTTTTAAATATATAATTTAAATGATTACAGATTAATTACAGAGAATCTGCATTTTTTCTTTCTTTCTGTCTTACCCCTCTTTTTGGACCAGGGAGATTGTGAAACTGATATCCACCCACAAATATATGGGTGGCTTTCTCAGAGACCCAGGCCTTTTCCTCAGGTTCCCCAAATGTTCTGATGTAATACTGACGACAGGGGCTATCACTTGGCTCTGAAAAGCCACAGCACAAAAAAAAGAAACGAGCAATTAAGTTTTTAATCATATGGGAGGAAATCATCACAAAGGCACAAGTATGGCTTGAGAATCAGAAACTCTAAGTAAATGATCTTTCATTACCATAATAAAGGAATAACTTTTTACTTTGACAGACATTAACATACCTTTTATTCTGTGAAATGTTTCCAACACAGGATTGATGGTCACCCGACATGGCCACCATGGTCTACGGTTGAACTTGGCCCATATAACTTCACCTTCTAGGTACTTTACTGGTGGAAGAGGCTTTGACTTTGGGCTGTTTATCTGCTAATAGACACCAAGCAGTGATGTTTCAAATTAACATGGCAAAGAAAAACAGCTAATCTAACACATTTCATTTATTTTCATGAAAAATAAAAAAAACATTCAAGGGGTTGTATATATTTTTCTTAGAATGGTAACAGACATGTCCCAAAACACCTTGCAATCTAACTTTTGGACACTGAGGTGCACAGAATAATACAAAGACAGACAAAGATTAAGCTTCCCAGACACAGATAAAGCCAAGTCCTTGAATAAGGAATTTCGAATCTAGTATTTGTATTTCAGGACTACACTAAAGTGACTTTTCAGCAAAAAGTTTCTGTCTTAATGTTTAATGTTGTATGCAGTACATACATTTCAATAAAACACTTGTTTATTAGCTCAACTATCCATTAACTATTAATAACCAGGGCATTAAGTTGTACAAACTTATCAGCAAACAATATGAGGCGGTTGGAAAATTTGCTTTAATCGATGTAACCTCTGGCATTATAGTAGTATGGATGATTGGTTTGGATGTGACTTGACAAACTACTCAGAAGCAGAAGATTATAATGAGCACTTGCCGTTGTAACTTCATCACGGATGCACTCGAGAGAGGCTGGATTGCAGTCGCCCCCTGACTCTTCCTCAAGGCCGTCCTCTTGCTCCGCTGACATACGGGCCTTTGTCTTCCTTTTGCCTTTGGATAGACAGGTCTCAATGGGGAATTTTAACTTTGGATTTGTAGATGTAGCAATATCATTGGTAGGGCTGCTACAAGACTTTTCAAGTGAAGACGTGGTGCCCATATCTTCATCTTCATCCTCATCCTCAAACAAAATTGACTCAAAGTGTAAGCCATTCGCAAACGGACTGGACGAATCAAGACTGAACGCTGGACTGGGAGGGGAAATGCAAGTGTTGTTGTCAGTTCTAGTGTCGGGCAAAGTTGTGTCCATGTTTTGCGATTCTGTGAGAGAGATGTGTCAACGAGGCTTAAAGTGCCTTGGAGTCAGCTCATTTCTATGGCCCTTGTGGATCCTCCTATGTGAAAAGCAGGCCCAGGAAGTTCTCCATAAAGGTCTGGGACTGAAGTCTTTTCAGGTAGCCAGTGGTCCTTAGTTTTGTGCTTCTAAGTGGAAGTAGACTTGAAGGCCAGGATTGAGGCCAGGTGTCTTGAATCAGACGAGTGAGGTTTTCCATGTGATGAGACTGAGGATTGACAGCTTTTCTGGACTGCTGAAGATCTGAGCAGCTATATGAGACACCTGGGAGACAACGCATTCAGTCAACCATGACATATCAATATATGCCAGTTTATTAGGTACAGCTAGCTTTATACCTACATTCATTGGCCCTTTTATCAGGTACACCTACGGTACAGGCATAATTACTGACTCTTTGTGAAGCACGAGCCTTGCATGAGTGTTTCTAAATTCCAAGGTGTATCAACTACATTTAAGTTCTCGACTTCCTCTGAAAGATGACAGACTTGTACTGGTGTCATATATGTGTACCTGGCAGCAGGGGTGGATTTAGTGATTTGGGGCCCTAGGCAAAAGACAGGAATGAGGCCCCCTCCCCTCCAAGAATTTCACTCTGCTTCCTCGCTCACTTGTCCAGCCTGCTTTTGTACAGTGGGGTGTTGACTGTCAGAGCTATCTATACTAACATTAGCGCTAGCATTATGTACGGTCTGCTGAGCCTGGGCAGCACTCTGTT
>JAOUQW010000019.1:15483831-15498863 GCA_028565825.1 Olivaichthys viedmensis | reverse complement strand
ATGCGAAGAATCAATTTCACTGTACTGTACTTGTATATGTATATGTATATGTGACAATAAAGGAGCTTTCTATTCTATTCTAAATGCAGAAGCAGAATGCAGTAATAAATTCGGATGGTAGGGGGCGTTACAATCCAACAAAACAGTTCGGCTTGCTCTTCTACGGGACTGTTTTAATGAACAATTAATCAACAAATAATTAGAGCAAATCCAGAGATCATGACATAAATCAGACAAAATATATCACCACTTAATAGAATTCTCATTAAAATTGATAATCAAATAAATTGTCATATTAAAATGTAATATTTAGTGTACCGTACTTTGAAGCGTACTCAAAAGGTGGAATATCTTTTTGAATGCATCTTGTAAAACAATATATATACACAACATATGGAAAAACGATATACTTCCATTGTAATACATATGTTATACATTTTTTGGGCCCTCCTGGAAATTAAATTAGCGAGGGGAAATTAAATACAGCTGCCTTCCTTTGCTTCCTGTTAAAAACATACCACTACCTGCTTTCAGGGCAATAATTAAACAGTTTCAATCTTCTGGAACTGTTGCAAAGTGGCCAGGAAGTGTTGAGTGTTGTCCCCAAGGATAGTGAGACAGTGAGGGAGGCCAATAAACACTAAAGGGGCAAAGAAATGAACTGTGGACTTTAACTGTGTCAGGAAATCTCAAAATTAACCACAATACACCACCTCTATACCAACAGGGTTTTTTTTTGGAAGGGTTGCCTGAAATCCCTCCCTGAAAGTCAATTCTTTTTTTTCTTAAAAAAAAAGTTTTATTGGTTTTTGAATGACTATGACAAACATAAATGTGTGCATACAGGTATACAACATTCGTACCCCTACACACAAAAAATACATAAACAACATACACAAAAAATATCTATAATAATAATAATAATAATAATAATAAAATAAATAATAAAAAAGACAGAGCAAGCGATCTTGAAAATCCATATTAAGAACCTCCATTGCATACACAACTAAGCCTCCAGTCAGATCAACTGCATGCTGGTCATAACATTAGTTCATATAACCGATAAAAGAGCCCCAGATCTTTTGAAAATGATGATGATTCTCATTCAGTTTGTATATCATCTCCTCATATGATGCTACTTTGGTCATCTTGCCCAACCATTCCGAACAAGGAATGACCCCTTTTGTTTTCAACACTATTCTACAACCAGTCAGGAAGGCCAATCTGCACCACTTAATTTGGGGGGTACTAAGAGCATTTTCTTTTGGAATTATACCCAACAGAGTTCTGGACTTTGTACTAGCCTTGAGCCAACCACATTACATAATACATTACATAACCACATTACTAATAAAGGTTATCACACTAGACCATAAGTTTTGTGTCATTTTACAGTCATATAACATGTGAAGTAGAATACCTTTTTTGCAATTGCATTTCCAACACACATCTGTGGGCCTTCGATTTATTCTACACATTTTGCTTAGGGTCCAGAAATGTCTGTGTATAATTTTATAACTGATAATTTTATAAGTGCGTCTGCATTTTTCTAGAGGTTTTATACCAAGAACTATTAAGCTCCTCCCAGTCTTCATTTGAGATTTCCTTATCCAAGTCTCCCTCCCAGCTTCTTCTAAGGCCTGCAAGATTTGGTGGTTGACTGGATCTCAAAAGAGAATAGTAAACTGAGGCCCTTGCTTTAATCCTGTTTGCTGGAAATAGCTCCTGAATATCTGTGGTGGATTAAAGCGTTTGTTCTGTTAACCATTGAAATACAGCTCCTAATCTGGAGATATTGCCAAAAATCTCTTTTGGGGAGTTTATATTTATTCATCAGTTTAGTTTTTTCAGTAGTTTGTTACATCAGATTGATGATTGATGATTTCTTAGTAAATAGCGGCTTAATAACGTTGGCGGGAAGCGAAGTGGTAAATGATATGTAATGTAGTTAATTTGTGGGATGGTTAACATTTTTAAAATATTGATTTTCCCTAGCAGAGATAATCAAAGTTTCTCCCAATTCTGTAATGCACTTTCTATTTTCTGAAGCAATGGAAGGAGGTTTGCTGTCATTATGTCGTCTAGACCAAGGGTAAGTGTAATGCCTAGGTATGATAAGCCTGAAGATAGCCATTTGAATTGCCAGTTCTTTCGAATACTTGGTGGACACATCCCAGATAATGGCATCGCATCTGATTTAGACCAGTTTATTTTGTAGCTAGATACCTGCTATCAAAGAGGCCATCAAAGAAAGAACGTGAGGCATAGCTGTTTCAGGATAAGTAGAGAGTAATAATATATCATCTGCATACAGAAGCAGTTCTGCTAGACCTGTGTTGATTCCAGTGATGAGCTTATTCTGCCTGATGGCAATGGCCAAGGGTTCGAGGGCGAGCCTGAATGTCAATTCTAACAAATGACTGGAAATCTGGTAGAAGCAGATCATCTTAGTCAGTGGACCCTACTGAAAACCGGTGGTGTGAATTGAGAGATGCATCAGTGCAAATATCAGATAAAATAAGATCTGAATCTTCCTGGATGTTACTAAAAACACAATATAGAAATAGGCTCCATACCTCCAGAGCCCTCTTTCAGCTTTATAGCAATCAACACTTTGCTTAAAGCATGAAGCATTTTTTGCCCCTTAATATTTCTTTTTTTGTTGTTTATGATGAAAGAATCTCAGCAGTGTCTTTTAGGAAGAACCGTATGCTGCATTCCCGCTCCCAAAGAGCTGGAGGCCTGCACTCCCACCCACCTATCCCAGAGTCACGTGTGTGTGTGTGTGCGCGCGCGCGTGTGTGTGTCTGAGATTCCATGCTCTTCCCCCATTGCTTCCCCCCAACCTCTGACCCTAACCATCCCAGCTGTCAGCTGTCTCTGCTTGTGACAGCTCTGTCTCTCTCACACACACTCTCTCTCTCAATTCAATTCAATTCAATTCAATTCTATGTGCTTTATTAGCATGACAAACAAAGATACATTTGTATTGCCAAAGCTCGGGTTACAAAGTATGTGAATATTATAAATGAAATAAGAAATTGTTTAAATAAACTTCGCTTTCTCTCCTCCACTCTGTGTTGTCCACCTCTCTCATTGTATCGAAACCACTGTTGTAATTTCATCTTAAAGGTACACAATAAAGACTTCCCTTAGAATTTTAAGATCGAATTTTAAAGAACTAAATATGATCTGAAACCTGTTAAATGTCAGTGAAATTTGTCCATTTTTGTTGATAAATATTATATGACATAAAATAAGTACCATATGAGACCACAGGAAAAGCATGCAGCATACTGAAGCACTGAAGTCAATCTTTTTTTATTATCGTTTCCTCTGCATCAGTTAAGACGGACTAAATTGAAGCATTGAGTTGAAAAATTCCTAGGAGAAAGCAAAGATGATAATAAGCATATTGCATATTACACATCCTCATTTCTCATGCAGTTCTGAAATGCTGCCTGAATAACTAAAGTCTAAGTTTAGACTGTACAAAGCTAAACCTTAATTACAGAGTAAATGGTATATGCATGTAATTTTACTTTGTGTGGTAGAGGAAATTGTATTCTTCATACCACACTTAACCAAACAACTGTAACAATCCAAACTACAGAGTCAGAGGTTCACATTTTACTTTCTGTTAGCTTCTCTTCCTGGTCTCAAAATATACCCTTTTATAGTTTCCTCGCGAAAAAGGCTGGTGCTGTAAAATCAGGGTTGTGTGAGGCTTTTTTCCCTTTCACTTTGCTTTGCTTGGCTATCTTTATCCATAGACACCATCATAAGCTAATCCGACTTTGATGGTTATGTTTTTTTTTGTTTTTGTAACAAAAATATCGTAATAAAATATCATGTACAGCAGGGATTTTCAACTTGCTCCTCCGGCCCAAGTTTAGTCCTGGCATTACTTCTGAAATACAGGCAGAATAACCCGTTCACCACTAGATGGAGGTAATAGCCCTCCCTCTGCATATATGCATGTCACATGCTTGAAGACTCTTAGAATGATTAATTAGAAACCATTCAGCCGTACTCGCTAATGTTTCTGGATTATGGGTTCACTTACGCTGACCTAAATCTGCACATGGATAAAGGCAGATTTATTAGTAAGGTTCTGGTTCTGTCATAAATCCATTCTCAGAAAAGTCATGAAACATTAGCCAGTCTGCATGAAGCTGTGCTAAAAGGTTCCTCATGCTTATGAAACATAGTTCTCTTAAATATCCTTATAGCTGGAATTGTAAGAAAGTCAGTGAGCACTGAGACCACGATGCTTTTAACTGCAATAAGATGTACACATGCTCTCTAAAACACTTGTCAATATATAAAACGTACTTTACTGTAGAGTCAAATGAGCACCCTAATGAACTTAACTCACAGTTCCTGTGTTAGGAGATTGCAGGGGAAAAAAAGTCATTTCAATCACTCTATTCTGCTCTATCAAAAGCTTAGGTATTTCATTATGGACACTCACTTGCTTGCATGCACACATATTAAAAAATGTGGTCAAAAGAAGAGGAAGTCTTGAGGGCTTTCAAAGTACGATTGGCGAGGAAGCCTCTTGTACGCGGAGAATGGGAGTGAGGTGAATAACACACATTGGGAAACAGCCGACCAACACAAAGTGGACTGGAGTGGTCCATTCTTCCGAGCGAGAGGGTCAACTTCTTCAGAGATTTCAGTAGGGAGGGGGGGGGGGGGGGACCCGGGGGTCTTCAGGAGCCCGGGACCTGTTCTTAATGAGAAATTCCTGGGGATTTGTAGGGGTGCAGAGGTCTTCATTTTCTCACTGCGCCCACGGGCCCGTCATTGCGGGAGGCGCAGGCTCCTTTTGAGCCACTCCGGGCTGAAGGAGTAAAGCGCCATTGAGATGGCAGGAAGAGAGAATGACGGAGGGGGAGCAGGATTATGTATATGAGCTCAGGGCTCGCAGAACAGCTTGCCACCTCCCTCAACAAGGGTGTGGAGAAAATGGGAAAGGGGGGTTGCGGGTTGGTGGATGTGGCCAAGCTTTTTTGGAAAGGCAGCGGTGTCTCTCCAGGAGCTATTTCTCCGACTGTCTAATTAAAGGAATAAGTAAGGCGAGATGAGAGGCCTGATGTGCAGCTGGGCTGCTGGGAGCCCACTGGCCCCAAACTAGCGGCTTGATCTGGACATTGTGTGCAGAGCTCAGTGGAGAGCGGGAACAAATAAACCCACACTGGGTTGATGACAGCTGTCCGAGCCAGGAGACAGAGTCCCCCTCAGGGTCTCTGCCCCGAAGGTGCCTGGCATGTGGGCTGGAGCCAGGCAGTTTGATCTGTATGTGTGTGAAAGTGAGAGTAGAACAGATGGACAATACTCACCATGGGGTACACCGCAAAAATAAGCTCCAATCCACTATTAAGAACAATGTGCACCTTTACACAAGACTGATGGAGGTGCTCCAGGTGATTTTTCACAGATTGATTCTCGTCTTTAGATCAAAAGCACTGTATGTGGTAGAATAAAGCAGTAAGCAATAAAGACCGTCTTGGCTATTCAAGATCCAACTATAGGATTCAAATTGACTCACATTCTTACATTTTTTTGTGTCCTACTGGTTAGATTAGATTGTCCCTGCTGTATAAGTCTGTTCAAAACCATTAACCATTAAAAGGATCCAGAGATAAATCAGTTCCAGATTTTCTCCTTCCCATATCCTAATAAAGGGAACCTTTAAACCTGCATTTCAAAAATCTATTTTTACTGTGTAATCATAAATTAAGGTGTTTGTCACTGACAGCCCTAACATTCGGAAATCTACAGTTATCACAGGAAATGCTGGTTGTTGTTTTCTCACTAGTACAGGATTTTTAGCATTTTCAGTGATAACTTGATTATCACAATGAACAACCAGCAACTGCCCTTAACAAAACCTTTTAACCAGCCAAGGGTTAGAACTGATGGAAACAGCCACTATTGATTCCTCAAAATCAGATTTAATTCTGTGCACTTTGCTCTCACTCAGATCTGAGCTGACCTGACCCATCCGATCAGGGTCCTTCTCCAATGTCTGCTGTCTGGGCCAGAGCAAAGGGCTGACCTCGGGGGGAGATGATGAAGGTGTCCCTGGCAACAGTCTGTCCCAGTCGGACGAGTCTATTTAGCCACTGCCAGAGACAAAAGCCAGAAATCTCATCTGGCTCTGGGATAAAGTTGCCCAGGGACGGCTGCACTGTGCTCTTGGCAATACTATAAACATCCTATTGCTACATGTCAGACGCTTGGCACAGCATAGAGCAAGCGTACAAAACAACAAACTTAAGCACCGAAGACTTCTTCCACCCGTAAATCTGATCTATCCAATTAATTTGTTTATTAAGATAAAACAAAGAAAGGTAAAAAAAAACCACATTGCACCTCCTTTCGGTTGTTTCCAGACAGATTAAATGTGCATTTAGGGCCGGACAAAAACCCGGCTATTCGTATGCAAAAGATAAGTATATGGATCAAGCCAGATTTGATGCCAATTGAAGGCCAGCGGGGTATGATGAGAGGACCTCCCTACCCCCCACCTGCCAACCTGATGTGAGCGTCCAATGATAAAGAGACATGGCTGGGTTCTGGCTGGATGGGTTGGGGGTGGTGATGGTAGTGGTGGTTTGGGCAGAGGACAAAGCCGTGAAATGGTGCTTGTAAAGGACGGGCACTGGCCCCTGCATTGAGACGTCAATCTGAATTGCAGCTTTGTGAGATGAGGGCTGTCATCTTGCTGGAGATGTAGGGTGACCCGAGAGCTCCTCCTTTTCTCCCTGGCCACTCTATGAATCTAGACTGGCCCCTGAATCATGGCCCCCCATACATAAGTCTAGCTTGCATATATGGGTGGAAAAAGAGTCTGTGTGAAGTGTATAGTGTACAAAGCATTCGGTCAGCACTAAGCCTGACTTAGCTTAGTGAGTTATTGCTGTAACATGTATTACTGTAACATCAAAGGCGTGGCAGAACACTTTCTTCCTCTTGCTCAGTCGACTGTCTAAATACAAATGTTTTGTGATGTTCCGGAGCAGACATAGTTCAGGGAACCAAAAATATAACTCTATGTGCTGATAAATAGGTCATTTGTGACAAATAGGTCAAACCAGAAGAAACCTCATACTGTAAAGGGTGTCATGATACAAGCAGGAGCTTTTCCTGCAGCAGCCACAATAGGCTCAATCATTAAAGCTAAGTGGGTTATTTGATTAATATATTAGCCCCACAGTGGCTTTCTTTAAGGCCATACTTTTGGAGTCACCAGCATGTGACTGAGCTATTGTGTTTGAGTGTCTGTGTGTGTGTGTGTGTGTGTGTGTGTGTGTGTGTGTGAAAGAGAGACAGAGATGTCACAACTGTCTGTCACAACATGAGGGTTGTGAGAGGAATGAATTTGAGAGACGGCGAAAGACAAAGAGACTGGGTGTGGGTGAAGCAGAGAGAAGGACAATATAGACATACCAAGGGCTGGGGCAGTCTAAAGCGGAAGCAAATAGACAGGAGGTGGAGAGATGCGCACACTCAAAGAATGGGGGCCAAAAAAGAGCACGGCAGCGATAGAGACTTCATTCATAGAGATTTCACTGCAATGGCTTTATGCAAAGTCTCTATTTGACTATATATAGTCAAATATATATTTTGCCATGCAAATCTGTCATTTGAAGTCCAGTTGTTGCAAGTGGTAAGGAAATAAAGCTGACAGATACAGCTGACATCTGATTGTAATAATAAAAAACAAGGGACACAAAATCTTATTTCGATAGTTTACTATTCACCATCAGCTATTTGATGGTATTTCACACCGCTTACAAATAGAGTCATTCCAATTTGATTTGAAAGCAGGGCTGTGAGAAATTGTACAGACCAAGCCCTATATAACTTGACATTGTAATGCTGCAAATTGTAGTTGAAAAGTTAACTGATCCATGTGCTTCTACCAAGCAATCAATCTAGTTTAATAATACCAATTTTGGCCTTGTCACTTCTACTCACAACAGTGACACTATGTACAAAAAATGGCCTATAGCAAATTAATTCAGACTGGAATAGTAAAGGTATTAGTCAGCTCAGGCCAATTTGTTTGCTCTAAATTGCTATAAAAATCTTTGTTTTAACTTCAGATGATCTGCACCTATGCTGTTGTGTGAATTATTCTGATATTGAGGCTCCAAACTAATTGCAATCACAGCAATCACACCCTTGCTGTCGGTAACCAAAGAGACTTTAAGTAATCAACCAGGAATTTTCTAACAAAAGTGCAGTCGTCATCAGTTAAAGCTTGTGTACTGTATTATGTTTATTATGCAAGCAGGAGCGTACAGATAAAAACCAAGAATTTTCAAATGTTTAAAATAAGACTAGACTCAATAAATACAACAGAAATTAGGACTGAGAACAAGAGGCGTTTCGAGACACCTAATGCTTCCAACTACATGACATATTTGAATTGAAATTCAGAGTGAAAGCACATGCCCATACTTACTTGCCACCCGATTCACACTCTTCCACAAATTTCTGTACCATTGAAGAGGAGTTCTGAATGGAGGAGTGAGCTACAACTTCACTGTAATGGGACAGACAATAAAGGAATTTACAGCAGCTGAAGGTGGCCTTGGCTCCAAAGGTACTGATTATATATTCGCAAAGGGCATAACTAGGCCCACATTAATTCATTTTCATTAATTTTGTTAATCTTTGTGTGGTATTAAATTTTTAATTTCAATTCCATTGTTACCGGAAGGGATGATTCAATTCAATTCCATTCAATTTTATTTGTATAGCGCTTTTAACAATGGACATGTCAGAAGTTTCATTATTTCTCCTTACTAATCATTCAAATCATTGTGTGAATGTGTGACCCCCCGCCCTATCAACAAGGGCTAGCAGTTGGATAGGTGCCCAGGGGGCTAAACAGATAAGTGCAAAACAAGAGGAGGCCTACAGCCACCCCACTCACTCCGCTTCTCTAGTGAGCGTTATGGTTTAAACTGGAGCGCTGGGCATTTTTGTGAAAAGCCACAGTACAGACATTGACTGCTGCAGTCTCTTCTCTTTGTGTGTTCAAGACAATCTAGAGTGGTCCACCTGCATGGGTTGGGCTGGGGGTTGACAGACATTCTAGTTGGGGAAGCTGTCAATGTCATTCCCCGCAGCAAGTAATCAGACTTTGCGATTAGACCCTGTAAAAAGAATCCCTAGTCTCACTTAAGTATTGGCTTGAGAGCTTATCCTTGATGCCATCACTCAATCTGTAGAAAGCCACCAGCTACACTTCTTCAACCCAACGTTCAAATGACTAGGACCCAAAACTTGATGGTGTATTCTGACACCATGCATGCCTCCCTCTACCCGTGACTGGATGATGAAACACCTGCCTCAGTCGTGTAGAGAATACATCCAGGTTATTGCAGATAAGGTCCCATTAATGCTTCATAAGGAAGCATAATGGTTGAGGTTAAAAGATGGACCCACAGTGAGTGAAATCCCCAGTAGGTGTTGGGGAAACCATCAAAATTGTAGTGAGGCAAGTGTGCTCTCTGATGGGGCAGTTTGGGCCATGATGCGTTGGTATAAAGGGTCTGTTGTCATGTTAGGGGGATAAAGTCCCAAAGTGGGTTTCATAGGAGGGCAGTTGCAGGCTCTACAGACTAGAAGTTTTCAATCTCTGCTGTGATAATTTTGGCTCAATCCAGCTGTCATGTGAGAAACTAGGCAGAGAGAGCACAATTGCAGAAACGTGTGGGGGGGTGAACGTAGAACACTTTATTAACAAAAGAAAAACTTCACAAGGGGAGGCAAACATAAAACAAAGTTTACTGAGCAAACATCAAGAACTTTGAAAAAGCTGGCAGGTGCAGTCTATGATAAGCTCATTCCCGGCTCATCCAATGTAGCTTGATTTTGTCCTCTGGATTTCACCCCACTGGTGGCTGCGGGAGTCATGACACTCAGTTGCGTAATTATCATGCTCATCTCAGAAATGTGCAGTGCACTTATGAATTGTCTTATTGAAGTATTTATATAAAACTTTAATCATATGATGAATCGGTTTAATCATATGTTTGAGCAGTGTGTTCCCCACAAAGTTGAAATGAAACCTATGCAACTGTCATAAGGAACAGTAAATAAGACTGATGGGGTAAAATCCAGTGATATTAATGCAATTATCCCTTCTATAGAATTGAAGATTTGAGAGAAGAAGCAGATGGTAAAGATAAACCTTCCAGTATAACACCTAAATTCTACTCATATTATTGCATTCCTATCAAAGCATTTTGTGCCTTATGATTTATTCATTTTATTTTTGTTTATCGAAACATTTTTTTATGATACTATAATGTGGCTTACAAATGCTGCTCATTAAAAAAAGGCCTCTCACATGTTAATAGAAATTTGAAAACTCAGTCATAGATACAATGATAATCTGCCAATAGTTTGAAATTGACCATTTTTTTCCTTCTGTTTTTCAACTCTTCACCCAATGAAGGTAAGAAGATTTTTTATTGCTCCAATTGTTGTACTTGGTCTCATTTCATACAGTATGCATTAGCAGAATTAGTTAAATTTTTCTAGCGGTTGTTTGTGAATGACAAGCTTGCTTAAAACTTAGGAAAGCTTAGTATCTGTGGCAGTGTAGGACACTGTCTGCCAGGTAGCTACTGCAAGATGTAGAATTACCCTGAATTACAAAGGAAAGGCTAATGCTGCAGCCTTGCTAACTTTGTTAGGTTGCAACCTACAACTATGAGGAATCATTGGGATACTGCACTGTCCTACAAACTATTAGGAAAGAGAAGCCAACATTTTGCTATTGTTTTGGTTTTTTAGAGCTGTCACTTCCCCCACCACATTTTCAATGCTCACACTCCACTGAGTATTAAATGAACTCTTCCTGTTGACTCTTTTCACTTTCTATACCAAACATACATGTTGCTAATATTATGGATCAGTGGGTGGGAAATCATAAATTATTTCAATTTTAGAATTGAAAAAGACAACAAAAATGGGAAAAAGGTATTTGACAGTGAATAAAGCAGCCTATTCATATAGGCAGGGGCAGCCTTTGCACTAGGCAAAGGTAGGCAGCCACTTAGGGCCCCCATGAGTCAAGGGCCCCATGAAAATGCAAATGAGATATATGTATTGATGTTAATTAACCTATTCCGAAATATATATACATATACAAAAGGCTATTATAAGGCTGTTGCTATTGTAGCTATTATTTTCAGTGATGTCGATGCAGCCCCACTCCTCCAGTCATGGTTGTAATGGATTATTCCATATTGTTACATGATGACGCAACTGTGTAAAGGCAGACAGCTACGAGCAAGGCAATCAAGCAATAGGTTACAGTGTGGAGAGGTGGCTCTTTGTGATTTTTTGGGTGTTGAAGGGGAAAAAACGAAAGTTTTCCGTATGGAGCAGAAAAATGCAAAAAGAGGGAGGAAAGCAAAAAGGTTGTCACTACGCTCCCCAAGCTGACTTCGTTTTTTCAGAACAGACTGTTTCAGTCAGAACAAAGTGCTGCCCAGGCTCAGTAGACTGTAATGCTAGCACTAATGTTAATATAGATACACTAGCGTTCAAAAGTTTGGAATCACCTGTCATATTTTATAAACAGTCATTATTCTATTCACTAAACTTTTCTACAATGTAGTAGATCTAATATAAACCACACACCAAAAGGTATTTTTAGAGGCTTTGTTTGGTATTTTGGGAAAAAGTTATTTAAAAGTCATAGTGAAATGACTATACATGGATAATTCCAGTATATTATTTAAGTATCCACTTCAAGATTTGATCACCGCTTTCCGACAAAAGAGGCATTCTGGGTATTAATGTTTATATTAACATCACTCTTGATGCTATAAAACTTTCATAGTCATTTAGGAGGCATCATTCTAGACATATAATGTTTTACAGTTTTCTACAAATGATTTGAAACCTAAAGTGCATAAACACTAGAATCATATTACAATCATTTTATAGATGTATCTGAAACAAAGTTTATATTACTGAAAACACTGATTCCACGCTTTTGAACGCTAGTGTACATGTTGTTTGAGAATAGTGGTGTTGTCATATATGGCATCAGTAGCTTAGTTTCCATCGACGTCCGTACGCACCTAATGCAAGTGATAAAATCAAAATGCATTTAAAAAAGTTTGCTAACTTTTCCGCCAGCACCTCGTTCATATTACATAGACGTTTTGCGATTTTAAATTTAAAAAAAGCTTTGCGTAATGACGTCATTTCCAGTTTTGCTTTGTCAGTAAAAAGAGTTGTGTTCGACACGTTTTCATCAAGACTTTCATGTACATCGCAAACTTCCCCAACTTTTCCCTCGCCACCTGATGCGGGTGACATAAATAGAACAGACAGAATCTATAGACCATTTGATCTACAGTGCACTGATTAATTTTGGCCAGTTAACTGTTAAACTTTTAATTCTTTTGTCTCAGCGAATCTTCCCGGTGAACAACATCTAAAGACGATGGTGCAGAAATGAACGGCTGATCACATAAAGTTACAAGAACTTGCCCTTTTAATTTGCCGTAGTTTCTCATCAATCATGTTATTTTCTGTAATTAAACAAAGAAAGATTCTCATTCTGCTGCGGTTGTGCCCAAATCTTCCTGCCCTCTGCAGGATAACTCCTGTTCCTAAAGGAAAGCGTGTTCATAACGGATACAGATTTGGCAGGGAGGCTCCTGCTGCTCTAATCCAGCATTGCCTTGGCTGTGCTACTCGCTCTGCAAAGCGAGAGCAGAGACTGTAACGTCAATCGGCAATCGCCGAAGTTGTGACAGTATGTTGGCATACTGTAATGTCATTAACTGTCATTAACGATTTACTGATACGGGTCTTTCTGTATTCTGTATCCAATCTGAAAGGTTTCTGAATTCTCTTGGCTATAAACAATAATCATGAATGAATTAATAAATTATTTATACAGTGTCTTTTTTTTTTTTTTTAATCCCAAGGACGCGTCTCAAGAAATGACTACAAAACATAATACAAGCAACCCAAGACAAATGCAATGCAGGAAGCAACCAGACAAAAGAAAAATCAAACAAAAGCCACCTCTGTAATGTTAAAAGCTTACCAAGATAAACATTAGGCCTTATTCAAAATACATCATATACAGAGTGAAATAGTAAGCAGTTACAGAGTGAAGATACCTCGCTACAATATGAATTTGTGGCAAATTATGGTCAATATAGCTAGCTAACCCTGGCAAACTTTAGGTTTACTTGAGGTAAAGAAAAGGGGACAGGCTATATAGAGCCTTTTTGCTGGTGCTTTCTGACTAACTGCCCTGTTGCCCTGTGGCTGGGGATGGAGTGGACTTTAATTTCTTCCCCATTTGTAGAAATGTTATTCCCTTAATATATCCTCATTTGTGAGAATAATAAAAAAATTTAGTTAATATTTGTGATGTCACTATGACCTTGAAATTCTGCCTGGCATGCCCCAAGACCCCCTTAGTAAAGGCTTTAGCACCCCTATCCATAAATCCGTAAATCTCCAGTGACGGCCCTGTCGTGAAACAATTTATCCGCTAAAGTTAACAGAAAAAAAGTATCGCAGATATATGTAAAATATTGTTGATGAATGCCGTTTCCATCTTCGTTTATATGGGCAAACCTTTCAAATCGATAAAATATTTTTGCATAAAATATCTTGGATGAAACCCGACTACAAATTCCAGATCCTACACAATACATGCAGTTTTTTCACAGACGATGGTCATGTACTATCCTCCATGTAGCTTTTTACTTATTATTTTATTTTATACAGTCCTCAATCACAAATCAAGGCCATGTGATGTGATATTTACTCACCACTTCAGGCAGGAGCTTGGTGGCCAGATCGTGGATGGCTTTGCCCATGATGCAAATGGAGGACAGGATGAACACGACTCCCAGTATCACACAGGCTCTGGAGATGGTGAAAAAAATGTGGGTAAAGGAAGCAAAAGTTAACAAAAAAAAACTTCAATCAGAAATGCTAAGTTCACTAAATGAAGCCTAGCAGGCCAATTAGTTACTGTGATAACTGGTCTTTACTAGCTACTAGCCTGGTTAAGCTTAAGGCCGTAAAGTATTCTTTTACAAATCTCCCTAGCATGCTATCACTTAAAGATTTTCTGAGTTTTTGAACCGCCATTAACCTGCAAGAGATTGCTCCTAAAACTAAAATATTACCGCTCAAACCTTTGTCCTTGGGCACAGCTCTATCAATCCTGCTCACAATAAGTAGTCCAAAAACACTTATCTGTGGCAGCGAGCCCCTGGACACCAGCTCATTCGGGACAGAGCCTGGCATTGTTTTCTCTTCCATTACAACTCCATTAATCTCTTACTCTGACACGTCAGTGAGAAAAGCAGATTTTCTCTGTCCCTCACTTGTATACTCGACACCTCTGCAGATCTCTACAGGCCAAAATATAATGAGGAGCTCAAAGAAGAGGCTGTTATTAGTGTGTACCCTTCTGAAGCACAAAATGTGGATGCGATCCATGATCTTTGGCAAGAAAGATCAGCTAAATTTGAGCATTAACAGGCAAAAAGCTGACAGCGGTTGAATATTCTACGTTACACTGTACTAGATTAGCAGTAATTAAACATGGCTGAGCAAAGGTGAATAGAATAATGATGTAATGATTTTAAGACTTCTACATCCTGCTTAAATGCTTTAATGCTGTGATTACTGAAGCATCAAAATCCCATTCATTTCAAACTTGTGTTTAAGCTATATATTCTTTTACTTTCTCCATTTTGCAAGCTACTTTATATCCTAAACTGTAGCTTTGTGAAGCACACTGCATGCTTGACTCCTTAAGTGATTAGATGCAGTAATTACAGAAGGGTGACCGTGAGTAACTGCAAAGGGAACATAAGCACTACATGATAAAAGATGCATCGCAATATGTGCTAACAGGGTATTTTATATCAATATACAGTACTGTGCAAAAGTCTTAGGCACCCTAAATTTTTTATATAAATTTTGTCTTCATTTTAGGTCTTCTGCAT
>JAOUQW010000019.1:15431758-15483731 GCA_028565825.1 Olivaichthys viedmensis | reverse complement strand
CTACTGTAGAATAAGTCTGTAATGTAATGAAACGTGGAGAAGGTGAAAGGGGTGTGCAGACTTTCCGGCTTGACTATGCTTTAAAACCTGATGGTAATTGTTTCATTTTAAACAATATCAGAAACAAGATACATTGTAGATAGAGATGTCTTTTAAATGCAACTGAGAGAGAGTATTCAGCCTCTTTCTCTTAACACTTGAGTCAGCCCAAATATACCTTTGCCCTTTGATCTTGTCTACGTTCCTTCCTGTCCTGGCACCCACCATCAGTATCTCTCCTCTGGCCCTCAGCATCAAAAGCACTTTAGCTGTACAACCATACCCTATTAAATTCTGTTTTTTGCTGTTTATTCGTGATCAATTTTGCCTACAATGATTGCCGAAAATAAGATTATAAAACCATATTGAATTACAGTTAAGCATTGATCTCGGGTCAGCACAAAGTGTTACTTTGACCTCTCGAGCATGACATCACAGATAAGATCTCAGACACACCCGCTCAGTGTCTCCATTATTAAATATCAAGATGGTTGACTGGTTCCCTTTCCTCAATTGTGCAGTCCTGCAGAGGCTCTGAACAGCGATTGTATGGCGTTTAACTACTTTAATTGTCCCTTTTAGCAAAACTGCCCCACAATTTCATGATGTTTTCAGAGAAACACTCCCTGAGGTTGTAGCCATTTGTCTGGCTTTATTGGGAAGTAAAGCCTTTTTTGGTCTTCTTTAAAAGAACAGCAGCAGTAACCAAACCAAACTGAAACCTTATTTAAGTGGGTCTATTTTCCCCCATAGAGCTTCTGTTTGTCCTCAATAAATATTCAACATAAGAGAATGAGAAATTTCAGTTAACAAATATTGACATAAGACTTGCTAGTTTTCTCTCCGCTTTTGGTTTAGTCTTTTTTCTTTTCATGAAGCTGGTGTCATTTGTGATTCATTTGTTAACAAGTTGGTGAAATTCACATTTCTGTTTTAGAACTTAGAGAGAAATGAGTTTGTTTTTCAAAGTAGAAAACACATCCATTTTTTCCAGATGGCACATAAAACTATTTCAGATTCTCATTTGAAATGGCATTGGCCACACCAGTTTTTATTTTGGCACCATAACTCAAGAATTAGGAAATGTTAAGAATATATGAGTAGGGAAAAATATCCAGTAAACTTTTTAATGTACTTTCTCTGGCCTGGGGTTTTACTGCCTTGTTGGCTTTCCACAGTTTGCATTCTTTGTGACACTTTTCTTCACTTCACATCATTCTCAGATACCATCTTTATATAAGAAATCAAAAGTTGAACGTGGCTTGCAGAGAGAGCTTGTATCACAGGGGACAAGTGGAGCAACTGTGGTCTTGGGCATGGCAACAAAGGCTGTGTGTTCCTACTTTAAAAAAAAAGAAAAAAAAAAGGAAGGAAGATCTATATTTTTGAGCAGGGCCCGGGCTTCAGCAAGCGGCATATTTGTTTAGACTGGAGGCCGCGATGTGGTTGAGGGAGATCAGGAGTCGTGCATGGTATTTGGCCGCAACCCGTAGCAGCCCCATTAAAGGACAGGCCTGCCGTCTGGGACACTGCCATCCTTCTAAGGACTCTCCTTAACCAGTCCATCCCTCTATACGCACACAAAGAGAGCCTCTCCATCTCCAAAAAGAAGGCCTCCTTAGTCTGGAACAACGAGCAGATCAAGCAGAAATAAGAAACTAAATATTTCCCTTAGAACCAAAAGCGAAATTGACATGTATTTGTCACTATCTTGACCACTCCAGCACTTGTACAAACATTTGCTTCATGTCTTCCAGGTTATGAATCCTTGCAGATTCACTGGGTGCTTGGCATTGCTGTATCTTCAGCTGTTTGCACGTTTTGCAACTCGCTCTGGATAAGAGTCTCTGCTAAATGACCAAATGTGAATGTAAATGTAATTCTGTAGAATATTTCATGCATTCAAACATCATCAGTGACATTTCCACTATTCTGTCTTTTACATATTACATATTACACATTCTGTCTGATGTCCTCTCTAGTTAGCGTGCACTGTCCTGCGTATTTATTGTCCTCTGTATTTATTGTCCTGTATATTTATTGTCTTGTGTATTTATTTTATAGTGTATATTTGCACTCGTCCTCACTGTCGTGTATTTGCACTTTATGTAGTCCTGTATGCCGTGCTGCTGTATTGTTGCGTGTTGCACCATGGTCCTGTAGAAACTACATTTCATTCCAATGTATACAGGGTATATGGAGGAATGACAATAAAAACCTACTTGAATTGACTTGACTTGACATATACCCTCTGGCTGTATACAGATCTTGAGCAGCACATGTCTTAGCTGAGTGTGCATTGTGCACTCAAGCGTGGCTCTCTGTGGTGAGCCTGGCCAATATGTTAAGGTCTTCAGTGTATCCACAGCCAAACCGGCTTTGACAGTTCCTCTGCCAGCTTCACTGCCCTTCCACCAGCTCGCCTCTGCCATACATGCCAACCAGGCCGTTGCTGGTTTATTGTTTTATGTTTGTGTGCTTGAGAGGTGCAGTTACACACCCTTGCCCTGTGCTGACACAACAGCTGGGAATTTTCCTCAGCAGGACAGAGCGAGAAGATTAATGCCAAAATAGAAGGATGAACAAACACTAACAAGGCGAGAAAGTGGCTATGCTCTAAGAGCTTAAGCAAACAAAGATGGCCGATGAGTGCAATGGGAGGATACACCGGCTCTCACAGCTCAGAGGTTTTGTCACGTCCTAGTGATCCCGGGAAGGTTTTTTTTCCATCTCCAGGCTCCAAATGTCCCTTTTCGTTCCTGGGGCCTGCTGACAGCAGCATTCTTCTCTGCGGCCTACCCCCCGGATGTGTAGGAGTGACGGGCGAGCTGGCGTTTGTTTGGGGCTGGACCTGAGAAAGCACTGCTAGTTTGTTTTAATTACCCCCATGCTGGCACTCCTCGCTGGGCCCCGTATGTGAAAGCTGGCTCTCGCCCATCTCCCCGCCAGACATGGGTCAGTAGCCTGCTAGAGAAGTCTTAGCACAACACAAAATCGATAATTAAAATCACATGCATCAATGGTGCAAAGCATTTTCATTTTCTTACACACATTTTAATAATGGGAAACCCTTTTGATGTTATTGGTGGTCAAGCTCATGTGTTCTAAATTGTTGAGATAGTAGGATTTGTACGAAGAATAATGGGTAATACTTTATTTGAAGGGTACTTACATAACACATTCATAAGCATTGCATAATTCTTTTATAAAGCAATCCCTGAAGATTTATGTAAGGCTTATGTCAAAACTTGTGAGGTGACATTAACGCTTTTATGTAGTATATGACTTTGTCTTTACATGAAAGAAAGAAGAATCCTCAATTATTATTATTATGGGTCGACTGTTCAAGACTGTTGTATTTGTAATTTTTTTGACTTATTTAAGAAGCCCATATGTCAGCCGAATTAATAATTTCATGTCCTCAAACTAAATTGGTAATCAGTTTATAACACTGTTACGAAGCACTATGTATACCTTCTATAGCTTACACTTATTTAAGAAGCCCATATGTCAGCTAAATGAATAGCGATGTAATGGATATTTCATAGACAATTTCTCAAAGCTTTATGAATGTGCTGTTAGTAAAAACAAACTAATAACTTGCAAGATAAGGATATCAAAAAAATACAGTAACAATTTTAATCAGTCTGCCCGTAATGATAATTGAGGGTTCCTCTCTCTTCTCAAGGGCCAATACTTGATGGATTGACAATGGAATTCTTACAATTTTGGAGCAAGATAGCAGACCACTGCTATAAATGCATCATGAAAAATACTTGCTCATTAGAACTCCTATGTTTTATATATTTTTGTAAGATCAGGTTGATAGTGTACAGTGCCCACCTCTGACAGCTGACATAATAAAAGGCATCATTGTGGGTTATAAATTTTAATAATCACATGGAACACCTAGTGATACCAGAAGCTCCAAATTGGATTATTTTACTATACTATGATGCTTTCAAGCTGTTTCTACCTCCAAACAAGGGTGGATCACCAGGGGCCTCACCACTCATATACATTGTTTGAGTATCACATGTAGTCTCAGCCTTTTTTGTACACCTAGCTGGCCACAAGCTTCAGAACCTTGAAGGATTCTGATTGGCTTCATCCAACAGCTTCTGACAGGAAAACAAACTTTTGAACATTGTGATACAATGAGCTTTTTGGAGCAAAATATAGTCACTGAATTGAAAAAAAAAAGTTCACGGCATCCCGTCTTTAAAACTTACTGGTGAGTTTTTTTAGAAACAGTTAGTAGCAAGTAAATGTGGTTGGCTGTTTGCAATGTTAGTCAAACGCCTCTTTCTATTAAAGTAGTCGTTCTTGGCAATGTTTAGTGATGAAAAGTACCAGACTCTAGTGAAAGCTAAAAGTCTGGCTTGTGAGACTATGTCACATGTGACTTTGGAGGAACCTCAGTTCACTAACTTCTATCACTTGAAACATGGGCCTCCTCTGATATGTTGTATTTTGCCAGTTCTAGTCCTGCAGACCCAACAGTTCCATACTAAGAAACAACTTCCCTGTAATCCGAAACTTTACTTTAACTTTCATAACTATCATCAGTATTAGCCCGGGGTAATACTTGATGTGCGGTTACATGTGCGCATGCAGATGCGGCAGCTACGTGAGCAGCATTATTCACATACTCGCTTGCGTACCTTTTGTACATCTGGAGCAATATCCACTAGCGAGCAGGTCAGAGCCAAAACATCCCTATCCAGCTGGTTTCTATGTCGATTTGTCAAATGTTTTGCAATTTCATGCCAACTATTCTGTGACATATATTTGTCTCTGTGCAGCGGCATGGAGATGTTAAAAACACAGACCAGCTTTCCGCCATCGTCGTGGTTGTTGTTCTAAGCTGCATATCAAACTATGATCTTAAAAGTAGTTACTAATCTAGAAGACCCAGAAGATTAGTACGTAGAACAAACTTTTTGATAGGTTTGTGAGCTACATGAGAAGTTTTTTTAAATTCAAACACTAGCTGTAATAAGGAAATTGGTTAGTGTTTATACTAAAAAAACTGAATGGTGCATAAGTATGTTCAGTCTATTGCGGACATCGCATCACATTGCGCTATACTGCCCCCACAATTTACGTTGGTACTGCACCACGCAAACGCGTTGAGTAAATTTCTTTGGACGTGCACAATCGACACGTCGAATCAACGCAGGATACATGTGTCATATATGTTGTGTACGCGTAGTTAAAAGCAAGGCCTTAGTCCTCACAGGCTCAAATTATTCAAATTTCAAGGAACGATGCAGATAACCCCACTTTTTACTGATGGATTCTAAATGTATAAAAGTTACGAGCTCTAGAAAGGAGTTTATAGAAAGTCTTATAGACCATAAACAAGCCCTACGTCTTATCATATCCTGTTATTTGACCACTGTAAAGGCAGTTTTACGTACATTATTCAGTCCACACGATCATTGTGGTTACACTGTTAGGTTAAAGAGTAACTCCAGCGGCCTTTTTTCCCTGTTTCCCACCCCGTGGTCAAACCCTTTGCGTCACCGGCCGCTGAACACGTTGACGTAATCACTGGGGGGTCAACCACAATAAAACGCTCCATGTTACTTATTTGCCGGTAGAAGATAAAAATGTGTATTTTGGTCATTTTCACAGCTCGAATACTCGACAGAAAAATGAGCGAGTCCTTTAATTTCCGGGGGCTGATCTCAACTTTATAAAGCCTTTTTTGTTTGCCCCCTCGACAAAACTTAACGGCGGCAAAGTTTTTTGCTGTTGTCTGTGTAACGCAGCCTGTGTTGTCTCTCTCATGTCTTCTATTTTGCGTGACATATGTTTAAATGTGAGGTGATGGAGTGCTATAGTAGTGGAATTATAATTTATAAGTTTTATAATAAGTGCGTGGAAAACAGATTCGCACACACTAAGCTTATTTGATTGCGCTAATAAACTTTATTTGAAGATATATAATGGTAACGCATGTTTATAGTCATTTGAATGTCCAATACAGACAATTTACACAATATATTTACGCATTCATAGTGAAACGGCACAGAAATGAAGCTCCACTCTTAATGGATAAATGATGTTTTTGAGTCACTGGCAGTGAAAATTGAAAAGCCTGAACTGCACAATAAATAACGATTACTGCTCCATTTCTGGAAGGGTTCATTTTTGTTGTTTGACCCTGGACTTCGGTTGATGTAGAATATGTTTGAAGGAGTTTTGCTCGACAGTCAATGCCAAAGCATATTACTTCCGGGTTCTGCGCACTGCATTAATCAAGTAAAGTAAGAAAACAAGTATAAATAATAATAATAACGAATAAAAAACAACCTTAAGGAGTTCGGAAACCGCATGTGCAACAGCTTTGCAACCAGTTATGTATTAAGACAAATACATCAGTTGCCTTTGTAGTTTTTTACTGCCGCAGTAGAAACAGGATTCCGGTTTCTTACTTATAGCCTACCGGTAAACCCCCCACCACAATACATTTACGGAGCCTGATTTTTGGTGTTCTCTCACTAATGTCGGATTGACGACACATTTTGACAGCGTGTGAAATGAAATAAGACCGGTCATGGTCCTTAACTTGTCTATGGCCAACCCACAACGTTTTTGTAAAATACGATAGCAATGGAACATTTCTTTTGTTTAAAGTCAGTAATAATCCAAATAAGAGACAATGCAGTTTAAGATCATGTTTTTGTTACATCTTTCAGTTGCTCTTTAATAAACAGAAGACGCACAAGGAAAGAGAGAGAGAGAGAGAGAAAAAATGTTTCTTGTTCTTGATTCTTGTCTGGTAATTACACCCTATTCCATGTGACCACGGTTTTGAAACTCAGGTGGTCCATCAGACTGCAGAGAGCAGGGCTTTAAACGGAGGAGCGCCGGGAGGTTGAAGAGCCCACAGCTGCTTCCTGCCCTATAGGACCTGGCCAGGCAAGAGGGAAGTGGTTTACTGTAACAGAGAGAGAGCGAGAGAGAAGGTGACAGGAAGTATGTGTGTTAAAAAGAGTGAGTAGTGAGAGAGTCGGAAGTGGGGGACAACAGATCCCATGTGAGACAGAGTTGTGAGTGTTTATGTTTTTGAGAAAAGGAGAGAGGGAGAGAGAAGCAGAGAGAGAGAGCGAAAAAAAACGTTTCCTGGTTTTAAGTGAATGTGACTATTACTGGGGTATTAATGTCTGCAGATTGCATGTTTGTTCCTGCCCCCACATCCGCCCGCACTTCTCCATCCACAGCCGTGAAATTGGGACCATGTGTTTTGTGCTGCGTTCCAGTCCGGCAACAAGACACAGGGCTGTTTTTCTTTCTCATTCCTCCTACCGGAACTATCGGACCGAGAGTATGTTCTGCCCCCCTCATCCCCACTCACTCACCCACCCATCTAACACACACACACACACACACACACACACACAACACACCACAGTGCCTACTCCAGCACTGAGCACACGGTCAGTGTCATCGTATAGTCTATAGGGAGAACAGTGCAAGCATGACAGTGTATATCTATCTTTCTTGTCAATGAGATCTCATATTTATGGTGGGTGTAACTGCATTTAGTTATTACTAAACATGTTTATTATTATTGTATGGTCCTCCCTCATTGTAAAATTGTGGCAATATATCAACCTTACTTTTATAAATATTTAAGTAGTCATGCAAGTTGGGAAATTATTGGATCTATCACAAGATCTGTATGATCAACTTCAAAGAGTTCTAAGGGACCTCAATCTTTCAAAATGCCAACTTTGTTTGCTTATATTAGGAGAGCTTGATGAATAGAGCGTGCATTCTTGTATGAGCAGAGTTAATTGAGTTTATGAGCAAGAAATTGGAGATAAGATGCATGCAGAATCTTCACACATCTTGTAGGATCCCAAGCTCACGGGGCACCAACAGGTTAATTACCACATACTGCCTTTTTGGGGGACACTGGAAATATTGGTATTATTGTACAGCGACTAAGAGTTGCTTTAGCATCTACTGCGTCTGTATGTCAATATAATGAGTGGCGAAGGGAGTCCAGGTCCTTCTCCTCGGTCACAGTCTAGAGGGTTTTAGTGCTGTGACTCCCTCCACCCAGGACAGAGATGCTCAGGGGAGTGTGGAAAGACCAAGTTCCCAGGCCAATAGATACTGACACACATTCATTCACACATGTGGGATTGATGAGCTTTCTAACCTCCTTCTAACCTCTCACCCCTCACTATGCCATTCTACCCTCGGCTTCTATCTCGGTGTCTCTCTCTTGCTTTCACATGCTTTCTAAATCTCTGCTTCTCCTTTGTTTTGTTCTATCTTTAACATTCTGTAACAATAACATGGAAAGTTGGCTTGGGTTTATAACAATCAAGCCTCCAACATAGGAACGTTTTGAGTCTTTTAGGGTTCTTGAAAAAAGATATTGTGTTTAAGACTCACTATTATTACTTGATTTAGTGTTGTTCGATGGCTTAGCTGACAGACTGCATGAAGAATTTTTTTTTTTAATTTGATTGTATGGCTCAATAGGAAATAACTCTGACCTGGGAATATGTCCTTTTAATAATGGAACTGGTTTAGAGTTGTATATAGTAATAGCCACAGCACATGTAGCTTTACAAACCTAAAATAATTTCTGACATGTAAAATAATGGCATGTTGATGCATTAGTAATAATAGTTATGTGTGTGACAAATACAAGATAAAATCAGTGAATTGCAAATCAATTATCTCCTTGATATACGACTTTCACTAGATAAGGGACAGGTCACTAAAGGGCATCTGAATGGTCTCACTGGTGCAGGGTGGATATGAGATAGTGAGTGACTGACCCAGTATCCACTCCCCCAACTCTCAGCAGATATGTGACCTCTCCACCTGCGTAAACAGCCATGGCCAACTGGGAGCCACCCCAAAGCGTGGACAAAGGCTCTGGGTTCAGACCAGGCCGAATGGGGGGTCAACTCTCCCCAGGAACCTCCTGCTATCTGAGGGGTCAAGTTTATTTTTCCTGCCAGGGGGGCAGAGGCAGGGGTGAAGGGGGTGACTAAGGGCAAGAGGGACAAGCGGAACCCATGGAGTGGTGAGGAAAGGAGTCAGTGTTGGAGAATCGTTTGGTGGAAGATAGTGTGAAGGACAATGAGTGGCTCGTATTAACATGCGTCCTGCCTCTTAAGTTTATCTCGGTGACTCAAGCAAAGAGGACAACATCAGTCAGGCTGGAGAGCCTCCGAGTCATGACACATCTCACACACACACACAGTGATGTTAGCTTATCACACAAAGCATTTAACTGCATTATGAAGAGGAAATTTAGAAATTCTTTTAATAACTTTTTTAATTTTATATTTAATAATATCAGAATCTCTTACATGGATCTATTTTGCAACATGACATGAAGAATAAGAAAAAAATATGCAGTGCAATTGCTAGGCAATTTTGACTTTTGTCTAAAATATTTAGCCTAGAAACAGACATTACCACATCTTTTTTTTAAATATAATAAAATAATTTTGAAACCATTCTTTCACATTAGTTGCTAACTAACAATTAATTACCTTGAAGCCTGGCACTGACACGTCATAAAAACCCCTGTTGTTCCGGAGGAAGCCTTGGCGTCGCCAATATTATATTCCTGGCAGTTTTAATGTGTCTGTCTGTTCTGCTTTAATTGTGACCGTTCGTCTTCACTGCTCTCTTTGCACTATAGACATCATAAAATTTTACAAGAGAGGTCCAGTCCCAAAGGAGAACAATACGGGTCAGAAAAAGAGCACGCCATAAGCAACATGCAGCCAGAGAGACGAGGTCTTATTTTAATCACCTGACTGAAGCTAGTCTTCCACCACTTTTGTTTGGTGTCATCTGGCTGGTGTCATCTGGCTGTTGTGTTGTCTGGGTTACTGATTTACCCTGGCAATGACCATTGGGGCAGAAAATACCCAGTTTTGCTACGAAAAAGGCAAGTGTTCGTGCAGATGTGTTGTGCTCAATGGGCCACGCTTACTGCAAGAGAACCATTAATCAAGAACATTGATTAATTTGTATTGGAGTTACACACGTGTTAAACTACACTTCTATAAAGACACAGTAAGAAATGTGTTTGAAGGAACAGCAAAGTAATAGTAAAGTTCATTACATGTGACCCTACATTTTCAATGTTTTATTGTTATGGTGATAAATATAAGCATTGCTCATATGTAAGGATCTGTATTTTCACAAATAGTTAGAATTGAAATGATTCCTTGAATGTAGAACCAAGACTTTTTGAGGACATCATGCCTTTTCACTAATTCCTTTGATGGTTCATAGCATAATGGTCATTCTTTATCTTAAGGTAAGGGTGTTAGGCTGACATACAAGAAGCAAGGGCTACAGAAGGAAAATAAACTGCTCTTTATTAGGACACACATTAAATTAAATTGGTTCTCTCTGCCTCCTTGGTCCTCCCCTCTACCTGTTTATCTAACATCCTATCCCACTGCTGGGATAATAGCCCTAAAAGCCTGGTTGTGTTTTCCTTTGCCATAGAAATGACATTGTTGGAAAAACAGAGTGTCTTATCACCACTAGGTACATGGTGCAGGCCAGGTCACGGTAACTCTGTTTGGGACAGCATGAAGGCTGCTTTTCAGCTCTGAGATGTGGCTTTCCACTGTACACCGCCGCAGTGTGGTTCGCATCACCACTGACTGCATCTTTGCTCGGCAGCAGCACATATCTACAGTTGTGTTTCCAATTAAGCGGGCGAGATGGAGACAGACAGGCTGCCTGTTGCCGGCGCTGCTGTAAAATCTACCCACCCCTCCTCTCCTTCCAGACGGCTACCCTAATCTTTCATTCTTCTCCTTAGATTCTGTAATGGCAGTGGGCATTTATTTGCTATTTAGCTTGCACTTTTCAAGTCAAAACAAACCATAATTTCCAGATCAGTTGCTAAACGTCCATCCCTGGAACATTTCAAATTCAGCTAGCTTGAAATGAACGGAAGGTGTACTCTTATCTATAGTTCATACCATAAACCTTTTCTTACTTTGCAGTCACCACAGAAATAATTAATTGATTGACCACTTTCCATCGGCATGCTTAATTAAAAAGCTAAATGTCCTCCTTTTTTTTGGTTCCCCTATCTCCCTTTCTCTACACCCATGTGCTCCGCCTCTGTTGTGCATCAAAGCCCTGCCTTATCTGCCCCCTGAGGGTCAGCTCCAGGGAGGTAGGTGAGAGGACATACCATAACTTATCTGCTAGGGAAGGCTAGAGTGATAAGCCTCGCTTTCCCGCTCATCTGGCCTGCTTCTCGCTGACCTCCACTCTCCCCAAGCTTACCCCCGTTTCATTAGGCAAAACAGGCACTTAGGTCATTTCAGATCTCCAACCTCGTAATCAGTTGCGCCTCCAGTCATTCGGACAGATCTCTGCAAATGTTAAGGCCTAGAATTTTGCCTGACCCTTTCTTCTTGTGGAATCTGGTGGAGTTTTCTCAGTCACTGCTGATATATTAGACAGTCTACAGATTGCATGTTGTGTAAAGTGGACTTTGTTACATAATGCTAATAGAAGACGACAGTAAGGAAATCCCTCAAATGTTACAGGGATGGAAAGGTTATAGATCTCATTAAACTAAAACTGCTGTGAAAGTTTGACCTCAGAACCTACACACAAATAGACAGACAAATCTAAAGACACTTAAACCTGTATAGTTCACTAATTAATTACACAAGAGGGTACACCCCAGGCGTCCTTAATCATATAACCAATCGGCCATAAGCGCCTTATTTGCAGAGGTTTCCCAATCTCCAATAGTTCAATAATTACTTATGCAAGCTAAAACATACATCATAAACAATCAGCCATAAGCACGTGATCCATCACACTCTCTCATTGTCCTTAAACCTCCTCCTCCTGCTTTCCCGGATGTCTTTATCTCCCCCTGATATAGTTGCCTGAAGCTTGTGCCTGGGATTAGGAGCCAGGTCGTCTCACGCTGGATTCATCCCAGCAGGTCTGATAAAGCAGCAGAAGAGGGCTGGGTAACAACAAGACCATGCTGATAGTGTCCCAGAGGGCCAACATCACAGGAAACCTTGCCCCTTTTGATAATACATGCTGTAACGCTTCAGAGCATCAGCTACCAGGTTTACATCATCAAATCCCTTCAGCACTACTACGGACGACACTCAGTGATCGACTCAGTTTATTCTGCCTGTGCAATGAACAGTTAGTTTCAGAGTGCGATTAGATCACGGTAGCATAGACCTTAAAAGACTATAGTCAGTTCTACTACTACTATGTGTGGGATGACAAGCAATTAGACTACTAGAGGGTGTGTATCATGTTGAACAGTATGCATTATAGTGTTCTCAGCTCAGTCACAGCCAATTTGACATGAAGTTTCAGTTATAAATCATTTACTGGATGACATTAATGAACATAATCAGGATTTATTAGGCTGTTGAAGAGCAATTAAGCCCTTGAGTGCTCATGGTTTTGGCCTCTGTGTGTCTTTGTTCGTAAGACACAGTATGCTCTCTGTAAAAGGATCAACATAACCTGTGTAGACCAGCTGTTTGGGGAGGCTGAATAAGTCTCACTTGTGGGACTTTTGAAAGAGGAATATTCTTAAAAAAGATTGCTACAAATTAGCTATATACTGGTACACAGGTTGACACAAATGAGCTATACATTTTGCACCACATCAAATGCATTCAAATTCCCCAAAATTAGGAAAGAAGTTAGTTCTCTTTACACAGTTAACTCTTTACATTTTCTTTGTAAGAATTTAGCGATTATTTTTTTAACTAAATGCTTACTTCTGCTTAACTTTCTCCTCCACGTGCTTCTGAATTTGGAAGAAAGCTGGCTAAAAACAAAAAATGTCCAGCAATATTATATATTTTTTTGTTTTTTGTTTTGTTATTTTTGAACTTCAAAAGTGCATTTTAAAATGGCTCTATAAGGATTTGAGGAGGCTTGGATTGGAGAAACGTCCTAGAGCATGGCTTGAGATCCTTGATCCAAACATTGCAGTTATGAGACTCCACTTCCTGTCATTATGTAGCACTCCAAACCCAATACTATTAAGGCATATTCATTTATTTTTAGAATATGTAATTTAGCATCTGGTTCTAATAGAGAATTCCTATCCCCCACCCCAAAAAACTGTCAAGAATAGTCAAGAAAGCTATATTCATACTGTATCTTCGGTTTAGCCTATCAATGTTCAACTCATTTTATAGACCTGGGGCTCAGAAACTGTCAGAAACTGCCAAAGACAGTAGTATAGTTCAGCTGCAGTAGTCACACAAAGTACTTTTGATGGGCATCTAGTCATTCAGCGTTTAAATGTATCTTCCATTTCAAGGTCTGAAGAAGTTTGACATGTCATGGACTGAATAGAAACAAAGCATTCCTAAAATCTACCAGCCACCTCAAGACCACCTACACCTCTAAGACGTCTTTTAGAGGTTTCTGAAAATATATACAAATTACACCTTACATCGTGGCCCTTTCACCACAAGTATATTTTCTCCCACAGACATTAGCACCACTGAGAGGATTTAATTTAAGTACTGAATTCAGTCACTCAGAAGGGAGATGACCTGGGCTATGTCCAAAACCACATACCACCGCACTAAGGAATATGTCAAAATAGTACGATATACCCATGGTAGTACTTTGACATACTTTGCTCTGAAGGATTGCTGTGTGTTGGTGCTTCTTCTCCATCCTACCCACCACACGTGTCAGACGTTTCTGTGTGCATGTGCTCGAGTTCTGCTCGAACTCATTGCGTGCGCTGCCCGCGAAATCAACAGTTGCATCCTTTAATCCTTCCGCACCAACATCAAGCCGTTCCCCCAGATGTTATTTTAATGTTAAAAATAGATCTGAAAAGAACTCTTGTTTTTCGGTGTAACGGTTTTACAACGTGGGCCAAATCCGTATTAATTAAAGCGGCGACTCTGCAAACATAGCCAAAATTGTCTTTGTTTACAAAAGTAAAGTAGTGTTTTTACACATTGGAGCAGGGCGCAGATGTAACAGTGTGTTCTTTCTTCAAGGCGAAAACAGTGTGTGTATTCATCGTTTCAGGAAGTAGCCTAGTCTATGTTGGAATATTCTGATTTATTGCAGCGAATAAATGTCAGGATGTATCGAATGTTGTGGCATGTCATTTTCTACATTCACTGTCGTGTCTCATAGTGGATGTAGGTAAGGACTTACAAAAACCAATGTTCAGGGAAACAGTCTTTAAAAGGTCATGTCATGTGTACTCGCACTGCATGATACAACACCCCCTCCTTGGCTAACATAAGTTCACGTTAGGTGTTAGAGATGAAATGTGTGGGCCCGCCATGAGGCCTGGCTGCAACCCTGAAGTGTTAACGACATACAAGAAGGTTGCAATAATCTATGCAAATACTTATTTCTTACTTTTTCTACCCCTCTCTGTCTTTGCTCATGGAGCCAATTTTAAGTACAGACCTGAAGGTAGCAGGCACAAAAGCATCTTTAAGGTTGGAGGGGGGGCTTCTGTCTTCCCCCAATCCGAGTGTACAGTTATGAGAGCTGCCTTTGTGGAAGCATGAGGGAGGAGGAAACGATGCAAAGGAACGAGGTAGGGAGTGGAAGAAAGCCACCTCACTGTAATTTACAGCTCTAATAAATCCCCTCTCTTTAGCCTCTAACCCCTATATCTGCCCGCCAGCTCCCTAAAAACTTAATCACTCCCCAGCCGCCCTGTCGGCAGCGGCTCGGCTGTCCCCAAACCCTGGCGCTCCGGGGCCATGCTGTAAAAGCAAACAGCTTCCTCATTATCACCCGGCCTGGCCATGGGCCACCCCTGAACTTACCTCCTCTAGATTGGCCAGAGCTCACTCACCCTCTGGGTTTTGTGGGGTTTTGTTGCGTTGTGATATTATTGGATGAATAGGTGCCAATGAACAATGATGAGTTCTATGAAAGTTTCTGGTTGAAGATAAATATTTGAGGAGTCTGGAAGATGTACAATAGTTTGAATAAATAGGTGTCAATAAACAAAGACTAGATAGATACATTTTGGATACATTGTGTGTTTATATAAAATTGGCTGAACCAATAAAAGAACCCATAGCCATGGGGCAACCTATTATTTTGCTATTGTCACTTTGCACCGTGCTTAAAACAAACAGAAACTGGCCTCCGCAGCTACTAGGCAGCCAACTAGTCCAAGACTTAAATGGGGTGTTTGGCTGGTCCTTATCCTTCTTGAGTTTCTCCCTTTATCTATGAGCTGTTAAGTGGAAAAGGAAGGTTTTCATTAGTGACTGGCTTGGCCTGAGCTTTCCCAAGGAAAGTCATAAATGACTCTCCAACCGAGGAACTGCACCAGCCTCTCGTGTCTCCAGGTAAACCACAGTAAAATTATATCAATTCAAAATCTCCAGAAGAAGTTTTCTTTAAAAGTTTATCAAGATTGTTTGAAAGCAAATTAAGGCTTTAAGCTGACTGGATTCCACACATTCCTGGGTGCTGTATTCATATTCAGTGTTGAAATTCGTTTAGCATTTGCTTCATTTTGATATACATTTCATTCATCAAGGGCAAAGATTCCACTATTTATTGCCAATAGTATAATGTATATGGTTACAGAGAGCAGACAAAACACTTGTGCAGCTACTCTTCAGACAAAAATAAGACAAGACAAAGAGTCACAACGACAGTTTACTTTGCGGTTACTTGGAGACACTTAACAGTGTGGAAACTCCACTGCCAAGACAAAGGAGATCTGGGGAATAAATCAGCTCAAGGGCCACTTCTCACAGCACTTTTCACGACCCTGCAAATGGTCTCAGACAAACCACAGTTTATAAAACATCGCAGAGTTGCATTTCAAGTGTGGTGCAAGGGGTGATCACTTATTTCATTTCATCAGATCTGTACGGTGCAAATCCTCTGTGGCCTACAAGCTCTGTAATTGTTTGAAAACGGATCCTGGATTTCTTTCTGCCTACGTCAATGGCAGTGGTGTTCGGCTATCCAACCCCAAAATTTTCCCCTCCGTTTTTGTCTTGATAGATAGAGTCTTAAGGGCTCAGATGTAAGCAGTGCTCAGATGTTAGCATATATGCATTTGAATGCTTGTTTCAACAACTATTTTGCAAGTGGCACCACTAGCCACAGTTGCAGACACATCAGAGAAACTGTATAATTCAAATATGCTTAAATGAGTCTGAAGTCAACAAATACATTTTTTTTTCATATTTTTTGTCTCTTCGCTTTTATCCACTCATCCACGGCTGGCTCAGGGGAGAAAGCCAGTTATCTCTCCTTCAGCATGATATTAGAAAGGGAGAACCCTTCTCATGGGCCTCCTCACACCACACATGCCCCCTCCTTCCCCACTTCCCTTCATCTCTGTGTACTGTCTTCAACTGCCAATTCTGACAGACTGACAAAAGAGATGTTTCCATGAGATGAGGGTTTTTATCCACTGACTACCTATGGCAAAAATACAGAGTGAGAGAGAGGTGTGGGTGTATAAATGCATGTGTTTTGCATCAATTGTAATATATCATTAAGTCATTATATTCATACAAACTTCATATTACTTCAGATAAATACTGAAAAGATTCAGTTTGTTGCATACCTGAGGGACAAGAATGCTTTATTATGTGACTAATAAAAAGATTTGAGTAAAATCTTGATTTTAAAATGTCTAAGATGTGTACAATGACTCAATTAAAAGAGTAATCAAACATTAAAATATCTTCACAAAATGCCTATACAGTAGCTACAGTGTTTAAATTATTTGAGTGAATTGTATAGCATATATGACTTACAGTATATGCTGTTTTGGGTAAATATTTTAGTACAATATTTTGGTACAAGATATGCAAACAGAATGAGACCATCTATATAAAACATACAAAAAGGGACAGAAAAAGATAGAAGGCAGGAATGGTTGAGGGTAGTTGTTCTCTTGCTCGGGCTTGGCTAGTGGTGTTGAGCTAAAATTCTGGTCAGGAGAAATCAGAGTTGGAAGGGTCGCTTGTGAAGCGCCACAGTCAGCCTGTCGCCCTTCACAAAACCCCATGACCACAAACTCGCCACAAACCCCTGGAAACACAGAGGACGCTCACTCACCACAAACACACATTCATCCCTTCCTCTCCCTCCCTCTCCCTATATATCTATTTCTCTCACTTTCTCCCTCAGTCTCTCTTGCATGCAGTATCCTGTTATTATGCTTTGTTCCCTTGTGGAAATGATACGTTTTACTTTTTAACCTTTCGCTGGCCTGAAATATGGTAACATTTTGGATTTGTTGATGTTTTAATAATGAAGTTTGAGAGAAGTTCTCACTCTCTTGCTCCCTCTCTCCATCTCATTCTCTTTCTCTGCCTTTCCATATTTTACTGGAAGAGAAGGTCGGGTGAATGAGGATATCTCTTGCTCATAGACAGATTAAAGAGTAGGGCAGGAAATAAGGGAACCTGAGCCAACACGGGCCATTTTAGGCCGGAACATGGGTTTGTAAGTGTGTTCGTGTATGTGTGTGCCTGCTGGAGGAGACAGGATCCTCCTGTATCCCGCTAATTCCTCTCTTTATTCTCCACACAGATTCCGCAAGCAGTGCTCTTAAATATCTCTGGCCTTTATTTGGGAATGGATGTGATTGCTAGTGTCAAACAGGAGCAACCGAGTACGGTGTGATCCATTGTCCTGGCCACACTTCTTCCTCTCATGAAAAAGAATAATGGAATCCCATCAGTCAGAATTTAAATGAATGCTTCAACTACATATTCCAGACTGTGTTTGTCTACTTCTTGAGATTGTTTTTATCTTAAAATATAAACAGGTCCCAGACAACCTCCATGATATTTTTTATCTAAAAAGGGGTCTATTACTTAATATGTAATTTTCTTTTACGGCACACAAAAGGTTTAACATTTATTTTTTTGGAAAATTAATGTTTGGAAATCTAAAATTTGCTGTTTTTTTGACTGACGCACTAATGCAGAACACAAATTACTGTATATAAAACATTTAAGAGGCCTTCTACAAGTATCAGATTTCTCCAAGTACAAACTTCTACAAGTATCAGATTTATTAACTCCCAGAACCTGTCGGCAGGTCCAGACTTAAATTCAACACTCTCCTAACTATGTACCTTTCCTATCATTTTCACTGTACTTTATAGTAGTGACTAAATAATATGCCTTAAGAGGAATAGCTGAATAATAAACTATGACTTTAAGGGGTTATATATGGTTATAGCAACATAGCCATCACAGGCTATTTTAAAGCTTCAGCACCTAATACCTGCTGTCATCTTTGTCTTCAGCTGTATTAAATTTGTTAAAGCAATCTATCTGAAAGCATCAATTACAGATGGCACATTCCTCAAAGTTTTTGTGGTCTTCCGCTTTGGCAATCCATCACATAAGCACTGCTAAGCACATCACAGACAATGCTGGATAACATAATAGAGCAATATTGCTTGCAAA
Organism: Olivaichthys viedmensis; assembly: GCA_028565825.1. Lineage (NCBI taxonomy): Eukaryota > Metazoa > Chordata > Actinopteri > Siluriformes > Diplomystidae > Olivaichthys > Olivaichthys viedmensis. Next base: position 15,465,222 of record JAOUQW010000019.1, on the reverse strand, counting down.
TAGGGTGGCACCCTGGCTCTCTGATGCGGTAAGATTGTGGGAATATTTAGAAACTCCTTCTCCATTACATATCTCATAAATGGTAAACAATGGGTGAGGGAAGCTCGCTTTGGGTGGTTTAATCCCACAATTCCAGTTGCTTTGTTCTGTGGAACTGCACAAATAAAGACAAGTTCAAAAAGAAGCCAATAAAGGCTTTCATTAAATCGTCTGCATATATTCGAGGCCTCTTTATTGCCACTTTTTAACAAGACAAATACATGCATTTAAAATGTAAGGGTGTTGCCACAACACCGCCTCTGGCAAACACATGGTAAAAACAATCTGATCCCCCTCATCGCTCTTGTGCACAAAAAAAGGAGCAAGGGGTATTTACAATTCCTCCCTTTCTCTTCCGACTCCATGTTTGTTTTTTCAGCAAGCACAAAATTGTGGTCGACTCTCTCAGAAGCACACTTTCAGACACTTCTAATCCACGCTACGGTCAGGTTCCGCTGTAAAATATCCTGGAAAAACAGCTTTACAAAGTTACTCAGCTTCTCACAAAGCCGTGAATCCAGCTTGAGTGACTCCAAGTGTGACTTGAAGATGTTAATAAGACGTTAATATATCTTACCGTGCTTAACCCCTTAAACTCCCTGGACCCATTAGTGGGTCCACACTTATACATAACTACATATGTATGTATAACTACTATGTATAAATACATATGTATAACTACATATTCTTCCTATTAGTTTCACTGTAGTTACTGAATAATTCATAGTAGTGACTGAATAATATGCTTTAAAGTGAATAACTGAATGGCAAAGCTGCAACTATAAAGGGTTAAGTTGCAAGCATTAACCAAACTGCCCAAAGGTCTCTCAATATTTTAAGTGTATAGTGTATCGGTTTACAGACATTATGTAGGGGTCATTTACGTTGTTTATGGCAGCTCTCCATGGACTTAATCACCCAACAGTCAAGTAAACTGATTCCAAATCATTCCCATTTCGCCCCATTTCCAAATGTCACAAATTTACTGTCAACACTAAATCAGCCTTAAGCCTCGACTTCATTTATCAAATCCTCAGGCTGCCTCCTGTGCATAAAGACAGCAAGTAAACTACTTCCTTTTAGCTTATCATACCTCCAATCCTGACCAGGCAACGAAATGTCCAGGAGTGAGATTGGTCTGCATGTGATTTTATTGCCAGGCTCTCTTGACTGTCAGGGAACACTTAGCAGGGGTCCATTTCCTCCAAGTGGATGGAGCTACAGCCATGCAGCCTGTTTGTCTGTCTTTCAGCACCCTGCACGCCGCAGCCAGGGCCCTGGGGGCAACAGCAGGCCTTTTCTACATACTGGGAGGGAGTGATTACTGTAGTGTAGAAGTCGGTAACTGGGCTCCGTTGTCTACCGCTCGCTGTTGCTCAGCATCCATTACATTACGAGACATGAGTTTCACTGCCAAGGCCGTAGACGGAGGGGCCTCAGTCACAGGCAGGCAGCTAGACGTGGAGCTTGTGGTTTTTAAATGAGGCCAATAAATTTAAGAGGACACTATGGTGCCTGGGAGTCTGTGCCACTGGGACGGAGGGGTACGGACCCCCTTCGTTTACCACTCAATGATGAATTCAGACATTCAGACAATTCAGACACAGGTTAGTGTTAAAGGCAGGACAGGAAGTGAAGGAAATGTTTTCTGCCAAGTGTCTTAAGGCTTGCAGTAAAATTATAGGCTTAAATAGGCTTGTGCCTAATTGACATAGATGACAGATAATCGTTCAAGGAATAATGAAATAGAGGAATGCCACTTTTAAGGTTAGAGAAATATTAAAATTGGCTGTGCTTTATACTCATGTGCCTTACAGGTTGTAATTTGATTAATTTGTTTTTCATTTTAAGATTTATGCAGCATTTTTTGGGCTCCTTCCAATAGCTTATCTAGTACTGCCGCATAGTGACTGGCCTAATTGTTAATTTTGGATACAGATGATTGCTTCTTCTTTTCCTGTCCGTGTGAGTGTGTCTACGTGAAGCTGTGTCTGTGTGTGTGGAGGTGGAACAAAAAGCACATTGACTGCCGAGAGAACGTCCAAGTAGAATGAGGTGCAAGCAGGATAAACCCTGCCCTTGCTGTGCAGAAGCAACCCGCGAAGAGGAAGTGGGAATTTAATCAGCTGCCTTCAAGGTCAGTTTGAGCTGAAAGGGCCCCCACCTGGTCCTCTATCACTACCGGTCGGAGCCTTGCTCACTCTTTCCCTCCCCCATTTACTCACTCAGGTCACTACTTCTCCCTCACTCAGTCTCTTCTCCCTCACTCAGTCATTCATGCGGCCTGGTGTTGTTCATTCAGTATGCAGACTTTTGGGCGCAGAACAGAAGCCGAAAGAGTTCACATGTTCAAAACTGTTAAATGTTTCAGTAACACAAATATCAGACATTAACTGATATTATCTCAAATTGTTATGAATTATGAAGAAGCTTCCTAGAAGGTTATGATGTAGTTGACTCATTGAGTACCTCATACCGAGTATAAATGACAAAGCAAATCTGCATGCAAAAGACATATCGTTTGAACTCTCAAAGGAACCTCTTCGTCTCGCCATCTCTCCACTACCTACCTCATTTGCTTGTGTGCAGTCATGCCAGGAGAGCTTCAACAGATCATCCAGCCAGTCAACAGGAGGCTAAGGATTTGCCATGTAAAACACGGCAGCTGCCATCACTTAGGCCATAAGGCCCACATTTTCCCTTCATGGAACGTTTGCCCCCGGAAACATGCCCGTCCCAGAACCTTGCAAACAAAACAGAGTACCAAACTCAACGCACTCCGTCCCGTGATGCCGGTACAGAGCTTTTTCACGGATAATTAATAGGCATGATTACATATAATTAATATAATTGGAGGGGCTGCAGCCTTTTAGTGCTCCAGCCTGCTTTTGCACAGGCAGGCAGAGAATGCAGCGTTTGACCAAAATCTGCGTCACAGTGCGTCGCAAACGCCTGGAAGCACTTACAGGGGCACGTGTGTGTGAAATGATACGGAAGAGGACATGTGGCGCGCAGAGACATGGGCTACACTGAGATGACAGACACGTGGCATGCAGAAGCAAATGCTAAACTGAGATCACAGCCCGCTACAGTGCAATCAGCTGGTCCAGGGTCAGGAACCTGTGGCCTGCGAGCCAGATATAGCTCTTTTCATAATTCCATATGGCTCACTAATATTAGAGTATGAACCAAGCTAAAAATAAAGAGATCATTTGAATTTAAACAAATAGGCCTAACAACATCATAAAAAAATGTATACTCGTGTATACCAAAATACCAAAATGTATACCAAAATAATTGAGAGGTGTGTTTGTGACAGTATCACTGAGTTTTACAGGTCAAATTGCTAGATTAGTTCAAAACCTACAATTAGGGAGGGAGAAAATGTAAGCTAGAGTTAGCTGCAAAATGGCAAAAAGAAACAAAGATGACGAATATTATTAATTCTGACCCAGATGAACTGAGAAATTTGCATTTGTGGAAAAATCTGCGTCTTTCATGTGCCAAATCTGCATCAAATATTATTTGAAAAATTTTAAGTAAAGCGAATGTGTGCCATAATATAACTGGATTTAAAAGTGCGGCTATTTTATCCAGCACCTAGTGGTCATTGTTAGTAACTTCTACAAAAAAAAAGTATAATCCATAGGTTTATTCCATTATCACATGAAATGTTTTAAAAACATAATACTTTTGAATCCAACACATTTGAAGGAAAACTTTGGCTTTGGCTGTTTAAAAAGTCACAAATTGTTTTATTTTATTTGGCTCTGCCAACTGATAGGATCCAGATCCCTGAGCTTAATGCAATTAAAATGATATATTTATATTGATAAGAAATGCAGAAGGCTAATGCAAAAAGTTTGAACATAACTTTAAACAATTCTATTTGCTTGTTCTGTCCCATTAACCCTAACCAAAATCAGCATTTCTGATGTGAAAGATGGCGTAAGCCAGTGGGTTCAGTGTAGCAGTGGAGAGGAGTGACCACGTCCTCCCTTGAGCCCCATTCGGTCTCATTAATTATCAATCTTTTTCCTTTTTTTCCTACCTCCTCTATTCCAAGACATGGCAAAAATGATGCTTTATAAATTATGTCCCAGCCTGACCAATTGTCTTAATTGGGCTTATAAAAGAACATCATTCTGCAAATCCAGAGCACAGTTCTGTATAAACTTACACAGAACTTAGGTTGCTCTGCAGAGTAGCGAAGTTGTGGTGGATTATGTGTCGAAAAATGAGAGTGATTTAGCACAGGACTTATTCAGTTATTAGTAGCTATACTGTATTTAAATTCTTATTCATTTGCTATCACATTAATAGTGTTAGAGTCCATTTTTTAAATTTCATTTCTGTCAAAGTTTTTTTTTTTTTTTTAGCATAGCCAATTAAGGTTAAGTTGGCTAGCTACCTTACTACTAACTATTCCAGAAGTCAGGATGGCTAAAGTAGAAGACCCCCATTCCCCTCACTGGATCTCAATTGGCAGCTAAGAAACAAATGTGGGGAGAATACTGAGTTCAGGAAGAGCTGGTATGAGAAATACACCTGGCACACTGGCAGTGTCCATACCAACTACTTACAAATTCTGAGATCTCTTCAGAGACTATAATAGTATGAGTATAACTTAGGCATCAGGAGAAAATATTTATTTTTTTAAGGCGAGTATCTTTTCTTTCTATTATGTAGGTCTTATTTACTACAATTTACCTCCTGTGATCCACAAATTTAAGTCACCAGCTGCCCCTGCTACAAATTTGGCTCATATTTGTTTTGCACAAATTAGGCATTTTTCCACAGGGACCACATCGCTGTCCGGGGAGGGGACAACCTTTTCAGTGTGAAGTAGAGGGTCTGCATCCGGCTGCAAACACCTTCCAGAGGCCCCTGGGGTCGACCTGCAGCTGCAGTACCTTTGGATCCGTCCATAGCACATCACAAGCACTCTCACCTTCTGTCAGTCATGGGACTGAGGTGCACATATGCCGCCGGCTTGTAGAGACCCTCCTTTAGGGGAAGAAGAATGTGGGTCTATTCCCTATACACTTGCGACCTCAGACCTCCACAGGGCTCCAGGAAGCACTCACCTGGACGGGCCTGACCACCTGCTTCATGTTTTTTTTGTTTGTGTATGCATCTTTCTCCTTCCCTCTCATACACAGTCAATGGCCACATTCAAATACAGGCCTGGTGTATTTACATTCAGTGTTTCTGGCTTAACAGCTATACGTATGTTAAGGCTAAATGCCTAAGGGTCTGAGACATGAAAATATAAAGCAAAAATCTCTTTTCTTTTAAAGCCTGTGAAATTCTACACCGCTATCAGTATTCTTCCATCCAAATATTTAGATTTTAGATTTTAATCGAGTTCCTGAAAAAAAAAGGAAGTTTCAATAAGACACTGTTATGTGAATATTCTGAAAAAGGAGCAACAAGATTACATAATCAAAAGATCACCAGCAAACACGCAGTCATTGAGAGACTGGAACGCATTATTTATTGCATTTTCACTTTATTGTTGTGCCAGCTTGTCAAAGTCAAGCGTCCTTTAAAAGTCTCTCGCATTTACATTCAGGTTTTATACGCATACTCAAAAAACAGGTGGATGGAAACCCCACTTAGGTCCCAATTTCACATTGAAACCAATGTCAGTTGAGTGTTTGACCCCACATTTTATACACTTGCTGGCACCTTCCTTCCTCTCCAGAAAAACACTGGCATACCCACGACCCTGTCAGTCTCGTACCTGCCCAACCAGGTTAAGCCTGACTGACTCCAGTGTCACTCTGCCTGAGGCCTGTCACTCGAGCCTCCATACTCACCTGACAAAACTGGTCAATGACATGTTCAATCCCCCCCAAGCACACTGATATGTCTCATTAACCATGCTTAGCCAGTCATGGTGTGCTAAGCTCCTTCGTGCATATATACCTGCAATTTCCTTTTCTCTCTTCACACTCTTCACATGCTGAAAACCTCCGCTATGCTAGACAGGGCATAGGGCATAGAGACATAGGAAGGAGAGCCCAATCGAGGCCATAAAGTGCGAGTTAGAGGCAGCCAATGTAGCGCCATAAAACCGGCGACAATATAGTCAGAGCCTAATTGTTCAGTTTAACGCCTAGTGATTACTGAAGCCTATAAAGTCTGACGTTTCTCTCCCTCTCTCCCCCTCCACCTAGATCCAGACCACACAGAGCGGATGTAAACTGCAAGCCTTCACTGGTTTTCATTTTACTGCTAGGGGGAGGAGAGGGAGACCCTGGCAGGGAGAGGCCCCTAGTTCATTTAGTAAGGGCAATAAACACTGGCGTCCAAGTCCATTAATTGACCGTTCACGTGGTGGAGTTGTGAATCATCGTTTTGTTGCTGAAGAACATTAGCACCTTGTTCTGAATGCTAGGCCAAGTCTCGAACGGCCATCCAACACTCAGTACCTTTGGGGTTCTGTATGCTGCTACAGTATGTATTAGCTTCATATCCCACACTTCATGTGATAGTTATGAGTATTTTAATACATAATGCACATAAGGCTGGCTGTACTAAGATACACATATGTTAATTATACATGAGAATGTGTGTTCATCCTAAAACACAAACTCCTGTTTTATGGACGTCTCAAATCTCAACTTCCACAATTACTAATTACAAACTGATCAATGCGCTTCAACACTGAATGACTCTCGGGTCTGAAATTTTTCACCCATCTGAGCAAAGTCAGGCATGCTCAACTCAAATGTCAGCCATGTTTGCTCGGCCTCTGTGCAGCTGAGTCTATACTGAACACAATGGCTCCAGCCATCAAGGCTCCTGCTCCATCCTACGTCTCATCCATCTTACTGCAAAAGCATCTAGGGTAAATAATTGAATTGGAGTGGAATATTTGGAGGGTTTTTTAAAGGGTGACGGTTTCTAAAAAAGATTGGATGTAATTTGATGTAATTCAGTTTGGTAAACGGAGGACAGGAGCTGCCACCGGAGTGAATGGGCTTTCTCCAGAAGCCGATGGTAATTCGCAAGCTGTATTGTACTGAGGCCTTTGGCTCTGGTGCTGAGGAGCACTCATTAATGCTGTGCTCCTATTGTTGTGCTAATGAGGCACAGATGTGGACACCCCAAACTCCAGCAAATTACCCGGGACAGCAAACTAACAGTGCATATTAAGGAAACACTGGCCAAAACTCTAGTGATGTTTGCGCCTTCATTCCATACAGTTCAAATATAATATTTCATAAGACCAAACAGTGCAAAACAAATTTCCAAAACTTTGTAAGTTTTAGCTCATTAGCTAAATTTGACAGACTGAGTTTAGCTTTTAAGAAACCAAAAACCATTCTCCTGTATAACATTAATTACCGACACTTGCTATGGTGGTGCATGTTCAGCTTTACACTGCCCTGTCATGCTGAGACCCTGATCCCACACACCAGGTGGCACCTGGTCCTCTCTCCTCCCTTGCATCGTTGTTTTGAGTGTTGGCCCCTTTGTCTCTCGAACCGTGACTGAAATCCCAAATCCAAACATACTGGGGAAAAAAGCAATTCCCTTCCCCTTTTTTGTCTCGGTGAAATGAAAGCTGTTGTCCTCTTTTTTAGAGGTGAGTTCGATGGCACAATACCCGAACGTGACACAGTTGTGGTTTTGGCAGCTCCTGAGAGAGACGCTCTCCTGCTCAGCATCTTCCCAGGCCAGGTGTAGAGCAACAGTGGACTTTCATAAGGAAAGGAATTGTGTGCCTCTGATCCATACACACACACACACACACACACACACACACTAACACACACACACACACTAACACTGCAGGCGCACAAGTCACCTGCGGAACCAAAAAGCAACACTTGCCCATTCAAATGAAATGCTAAATACAAGATTAATACAGGCTAAACACTATCGCCAGTCATATGACCATTACAAATGCAATCTTCATATAAAGGCATATGGACTAGTAGGCAAAATATGCATTTTCTTTGCTTTTCTATGCATTTCTGTTGATAATAAATTATCTTTAATAAATGATTAGTACTTAATACTGAATATATTAATGCAAACATTTCAAAAGACAAAAGTTCACCATAAATTGTAGCTGTTTGCAAAAAAGACCTGAAACAAAAAAAAAAGTTAATAACAGGATTGTGACAATTGTGGCCTTCAGTATTAAGAGAATAAAGATTGTCATTAAGATCAGCAGGAATTGAACTTTGAGGCGCTCCGCCACATTTAGAGCGAGCTAAACCTAAGGTGCTCTAATCTCACCGCATCCCATTGTTTAGGGGGCTTTTAGAAAGAAACCCTCCACTGTGTCCCACAATAATGTATCACATGAGCAAAGAGGAGGGATGGCTGAGAGCTGAGAGCCAGGCTCAACTCTCTCTTTTAGCCCTCAGAAAGTATGAGAAGCTCTTAATCAGGCCAAACAATGCAGCCTTCAACTCCCTCTTTCTACTGCGGCCTGATCTAATATGCTCGGGGGAACTCTTTGAGCTGATCCCTTGGATTACCTCTAGAGATACTTCACAGCGGGGAAACCTGAAGAAGAACCCTGAAGACCCTTTAATTTAAACCGGGGCCATCGACCCTTTGAACTTCCCAATGCCAGGCCTCTAAGGGGGTGGTGGACACAACAAAGGCTGGTTTGACATTGTCAAACACAGGCTTAATGTCTTTATAAGACACCTTCTTAATGAAGAAGGGAGAAGATTGCGGACATGTGAGAAGTGTTTGATTTGATTTTACCCGCTTCACCAAGCAACTCCAAGAGCTAATATTCAGCATATTTCAAAGCTGATTGATTAATTAAAATGGAAAGGTGTCATTTCCGTCTGGCGAGGAAGCCATCCAAAGGCTCAACTGGATTTATTCCTCAATCTAGTTAAAGAAACATCTTGAATCTTCAATAAATGCTTCACATCAAAAGACACTGTAGAAAGGCCTCTAGCCCTCTACAAGAGAAAGCCTCCAAAGGGCAATTGCTGTCAGAGTAAAGATCTAGTTACAAGTAATTCTCTCTTTGTTTTTCCTCCTCTTTCCGCATGTCTTCAGAGCTAGTTTTATGAACATAAACAGTGACTTTTGGGTTATTGCCTGGGTGCTTGGTTTTCTGAACGTCCATGGTAATCAATAATGGTTTTATTCCATGGAGATAACATCTACAGAATTTAACTTCATCTTTTGAAGACAGACACTCAGATGAATGTCTGGTTGAAGGTAAATCTAAAAACAAATAGAACCATCTCAATTCAACCCCATGTCTCTGGAATGGACTCACTTGTTTGTCTTTGTGCTTACAAAGCTTTTGAACATTTTTATGCATTTATTCTTCTCTATACAATACTGTGCTTTGGCCTTCTTTTCTCTTGAGTATATGGCTTGTTGGAAACCTCAAACCATGAACCCCTGACATTGTATGTGCACTACAACTTTGTGTCTTTGATAAGCATTCACCCTCTTCTTTTACTGTACATCCAGCATAAAATAAAAAGCACATCCATGACATGGCAATGCCATCCTGTGGCCCGTAATACAGTCTTCCATGTCTATGGCTAATGGAGACAGCTGAAACACTGGAACAATGAGGTGTTGTCTTAATGAGATGGTGCATTAATCTTACTCATGCTCACAGAGCTTGGACTTCGAATAATCATTAACCATCTTCACCAACCCCCGACACACACACACACACACACACACACACACACACAGTTCTAGATTATAGAAAAGCCTTGTAGATTAAGATGGGGGAGAATGGTATTCTTAAATTTCTCTTTCCACATTCTTTCTTCTGATTAATAATGAGTTGTACATTTTGTCTTTAATCTTCTGAAGCCTAAATTTAAGAATTTGAAAACAGTATCACACTTAATTCATTTTAGTGGCACCCAAGAGTAATAGATTATTTTTGTCCCCTTAAAATCCCATTCACCCATGGTCCTGGTTTAAGAAATCATTCACAAACTCTGTCAGATTAATCAAAAGCACAGAGTTCACGCAGAGTACTCCTCTTTCGGATGTGCAGCGGAGAAAAGAGAAAAGAAAACCAAAAAAGAAAGGAAGATAAACCCACCGAAAACAGTGGCTGCTGCAATATCCATCTCTGTAAAAACAGTTGGGTGTGGGACTTTCTTGGCCTGTATTTTGGCAGCAGAGGGCAACTTGCATTACAAAGTAGGCCTTTCCATTACCAGTATTGTCAGGCCCAGGCCAGGTAATAATTAACACAAACAAGAGACAATAGCCCAGAACCAAGTGTTGCAGTTAATGAGCGACCAGCTCCACCTCGCATTTACACGCTCTGCAGCCAGGCCATTCACTGGCTGCTCAATCTGGCTAAATATTCACAGTACTGTCCTCCCTATCGCAGGCATTGGGCAAGCTAGCTCATTAGCATAAGCATGCAAGTATCAATACTTTCAAAGGCCCTCGAGCTAGCCGAGGTGCAAGGGGCTATCCAACATATCAGTAATGTAATCAGATAAAAGGGAGGAGGAGAGGACAGGGAGAATGTTGCTGTTGATTTGTTGCCAGTATGGAAAAGTCCACAAAAACTTTCCTTTGTGACAAGAATGCAGGCTTCAGAGGGCTGCAAGCAGTTCAATACATTTCAAAATCAACAATCACACATCTTCAGCCAAGTGTTCTGAGAGATACTACATTTAAACAGACAGCCAAAGTTTGGGTTACAGCATTTACAGTATAACCAGTGAAGGGTGCCTCTTTAAAAACGTCCCTCCTGAGTCTGAGGTTGCTCATACACCGAGTGGCATGCCACTAGATAAATATACAAAATACACTCCCGCAACATTTCTGACTTAAAACAAGCGAAAGCATCGCAAACACATTCCGCTTTAGCAGTCGTGCCGCACCACCTCTATAAAACAAGCTTTAGTAATAAGATAAAGACATTTTTTTAAATGCCGGGTATAGGGCTAGTCATTTTGTGAAGTTTGTGTTTGACCAATCAGCAGCATTCAGTATAGCAAACTCCACCCCATTAGTTCCTGGTCCACAGAAAAGTACCTACCCTGGAGCAGCAACTGAAAAGGTTCCTGGAACTACAGACTACAATCTGCCGTGGTTCTTGGGTTTCTGCGCTGGACGGTCATGTCACTCTGACCAGGAACCAAGCAGGGCTTCAGTGCAGAGAACAGTGTAGGTGAAATTGCAGAGCTGTATTTAAACCCTAACCCTAGTGCAAATGCAGAATGAGGCAATGAAGGACACCTGTTCTTCATAATGACGCGGAGGAGCGCCCAACCAGGAAGTATGATGGCCACTCCGTCCTCAGGCTGCCACGCCTACTTTACCCAATAGGAACTTATACTATATAATATAGTAACTTATATAATAGCTGGAGCATAGCTTTTCACAGATAATAAATGTATCAAAAGCTGGAAGTAAAATGACGTCAATGGTATGGAAGGTAATTTGACAAGCATAAGTCTAGCTTTACAACACCAGAGTGCTGTTTCCTAAGAGAGCCGCTTTACCTGCATCCCAAGCAACTATCTATAATTGTTACATCAACACCAGCACTGTAATATCATCATATCAACATTCGTAAGACCAACTTCCTGGCTGGTCCTCTGAGTTCATACAAAGGGTGTTATGGAGTTTCATGGTGGAGAAATACTGGATGGCAATAATATTTTCTCAACTAGCAAATTCCTCTGGTAGTTGAGGGTGATGCCAAATTATAAATGTCCAAAGGCTGTGGTGTTTATTCCAGCGTGTTGACTATGAGTATGTTCCCATGTATCAGGGACTTATCTACTTTTACAACTTCCATTTTCTCCTCATTTATTTGTGTACTTTGACTTTAGCTAAGGATGCTGTAAAATCTGACCCAGATGGTAATAAAACTGTCCTCTTGGAAAGCAGCAGGAAGAAAATTGAGGTTAAGATGCGTTGTATAACAATCCTGTTGCCTCACTAAATCACCAGTGTACTTCTAAATAACCAGGGCGGCATGACTAAAGTTGTCCTGCTCTGTGGACATGGTGAAAGGCACCTGAACTCCCTCTGCTGTCCTTTCCAACATAATCATTGAATTTTCTGTGTATTCTTACTATAGGTTTGTCTAACAAGAAAATAATATGTGTACACTAATGTTTGTACCTGATTAGCCAGGCCAAACCAAGGCTTTAGGGAGAGAGAGTTCTTTTCAGAGGGGCGGTTAGGAGGGGATCTGCAGGGCAACAGAGGAGCTTCAGATAATAGGCTTTAATGGGGCATTCGCATTCAGTAGGCTGCAACAAAGGCTGGGCAGTGGGATTTGGGAGGACTGATTGTTGCTCCAGTGTGCTTTAATGCTAGGCCCCGGAGACCGAAGCTGAGGACAACTGCGGGGAGAAAATCTGCCATTGTCAAGCGGAATGTCAGCGGTTTTCAAGGAGGCCAAAGAAGACCAGAGAGAGAGGGAGGGAAAAGAGTGTATTGGTATAAGGAGATATATAAAGATGGAGAAAAGTGGACAGGAGGGGGAGGAGTGGGGACAGGAGCAGTGGTGGCGTGAGTGCCTCACTCTGCTTGAAAAGGCTTCTCTATTTCTATTTCATTCTACAGAGTGATGGCAAGACAGACTGATGACCATTCAGAGACAGCCGCATTGTAGCATCACGATGCACGCATACCATGAACAGAGAAGTAGTAGCTTAGCGGTTACGGCTCTGAGCTAATGACCGACCAGAGGGTCGGGAGTTCAAGTCTCTTGAGTGCCATACCAAGGCTGACCCTGCACTTTGATGCCAATTTCCTTCCAATTGAGGATATGTGAAAACATCAATTTGTTTTACACATGACTTAAATCAAAACGAAGGGCTGGGCTGGCAGGCGCTTGCTTTTCGACTGGTGCATACACTGCTCCATCTCTACACAACGGTCAAAGACGTCTTCTCATGCCGAAGCAAATTTCTTCAAATCAACAAGAGGTTCCAGTTGAGGATCACTGACAAATAAAACAAAAACAAAAAGATTTGATTATAACATTTTTCTCTCAAATTACTAGTCTACTTATTTGACCTTGGGACAGCTTTGGTCTCCACACATTTATTTATTTTTTTTTGCATATGGCAGATAATTGGCAGACAAGAGTGGGATTTGCATATAACACATACATAGATCCCCACCCCAGTGTTTTCCACATGATTGGAAAACTCACTGGCAGTAAAGCGGGGCGAGAACCGCGAGGAGCACGTGCGCCACGTAGCCGAGTGATGAACGAGAGAAACTGTGTTTATCTCAAACATAACCCCCCTCCCTCTCATATCTGTGTCGTACGGCCTCTTAACCCCACTCTCCTCGGCCTCAATGAATCACCACACCTGCGCGTGGAACCCGGGAAGCTACGGAGCGAAATCTCCACACAAACCAAAAACCACGCACGCGCCACCGAAGAGCATTTTTGTTAAATCGTTTCCTCAACGGGTTCTATTTGCTGCAAGGTTCTACACACAACCTTTAACGTCTTTCTCCAGACGGAGATCCCGGAACACCCCCTCACGATCGCAATATCACGCTCTTCCACTTGAACGTGTGTCTTAAGCCTGTGTTGTTCTCCTCGGCAATAAACGAGCTTTCACTCAGCTAACCAAGTGTCAAGAAGAAGGAAAAAAAAAAACACCACAACAACCCCGGGAACGTTCCAAGCTTCACTAATAAATCAATTAGGGGCCGATGGGACGCCTCCAGGCATAAAAGGATTATTGGCAGTGCGCGCTATACGTCAATGATGTAATTACGGGAACGAGCGCGCGCGCTTCAAAGGCCCTTCATGCCTTATTTATGCCCCCTGCTAATTTACCAATGCCACAAATCCTAATCGCGCACTATAGAAAACGGCTGATATTGAGTAAACTGTTCATGCAGGCTCGTTTTAGTAGTGTGCGATGGGGGAAAAAAAAAAAAAAAAAAACTTCTCTAGAAATAGCCTATAATTAGAATGCTTTATTAATCATTACTGGCAATTATTAGGCGTATTAAGGGTTTCTAAGTGGGACTGTCTTCTTTTTTCTTCTTCTTTTTAAAATAAAAATAAAAATCTCATATCCTTAAATGACCTGTTTGTAGGCTATAATTCCAAATGCAGCGTCTGATATTAGGCTTGGCAGATTATGGCACACACACACACACACACAAAAGAAAGAAATACTGGGTCATACAGTAAATTCATCTCTAGCAACACTAGTAAGCTGTATCTTGAAATCCACTGGCTGCTGGGGGTCTACACAGTTAAGACGAGTGCACCCGGGGTTTGGTTTGTGGGGGGGGTGGTGGTGGTGGTGTGTGTGTGTGTGGGGGGGTGTTGTGGGGGCTTATACTCTCCCTCCTCCTCGTCCTCCTCGCTCGCCTCCCTCGTTTTTAGTCCATTGTCGGGATCCTTGCACTCAGAAAAGTGTCCCCCACCCGGCTGCTGGAGAAACGCCGCTTTGCCCTCAGCGCAGCCGCACAGTCGCTCGAAGAGAAGCTGCACCGTTAATCCTCTGGTTCGCGCGGAGCGGGAATTTGTTTTTGGGGTGTTTTATTTGCGCGATTATTGCGGTGCGCAGTGAGAAAGTGGCGCGCGGCTCTTGCGTCCAGGAGCGTGTGTGAAAACAGATGACTGATCCGCAGCGGAACAGAAGGGAAGGACACGAGCGTGAACGACGAGACGGCCGCTGGTCGCTGTCCCATTATAAGACCTGAACAGGACGCGGATTGTTTTTTTTATTATTATTATTATTACTTACTCCAGGAAGGAAGCGAAGTGAACTCGTAGAAGTCGTGCCCTGTCCTGTATATTTGGCCCCCCAAAAAAGAAAAGAAGAAAAGAAAAAAATCCAATCAGGAGAAGGACAGCTGGACTTTGGGCATTATCGAGGGAGGGAGCGCCTTTTCGCACAGGACACCGACGCACGGAGAGCCGCGTTTGACTCGTAATGGATTTCTAAAAGGGAATCGCTTGTTAAGTTCCCGGTTCATAGCATGAGAGGATTTCTACGGATCACCTTCGGGAGAAATAGATAACGCTAAAGACAAATGCAGACCTCTGAAGCCGTCGAAAGGAACTAGACACGACTGGTGTCTTGACGAACTTTTCGAAAGGGGACTGGGCGAAGGGCGCAGGAGAGAAAAGGTAAAATGAAGTAATACAGCACTGTGTCTCGTTTCTCTTGTGTGTTGGGAGTCAAACAAAACGCGCCGATCACGCCACGTTAGGTAATATAAGTTCAAATAGTCCAGCAGTGAGATTGCTGGGAAAAGAAACGAGCAGTGCCATTCAAACGGCCGGGTTTGCTCCAAACGGAGCTCTGTTGGAGATGTCACCGGTCCTGCACCACTGCTCATTTCTGATCATCCCTTTACTCTCTAACTCACTTCACACTCAGAGTGTACGTATGCCTCCCTCCAAAGCTACGTTTCATTTAGACTACCAAGTGCTTTCGCACTTGTAAATAGGTTTATTTATCTTAACCTGACTCTCACTCTGGTGCGAAAAATCTCCGCCGGGCGCAGAGCGGCGCAGAGCCGCGCAGAGCCACTTCTTCAATATAAAGCAGGGTTGCCAGATTAAAGTAGCTGTCGCCAGCCTACTCGAGGCTTAAGAGCTCCAAATGCTCCATGAACCAACCTAAACGGCAGCTTTCTGCAGGCTGCACTGCCAGGCAGGCGGTCCAGCGTGATTAAAAGCGGGAGGAAAAGCGTCCAATCTGGCAACGGTGGACACGCTCAATTTATTCTGCTTTGAGGTAGAGGTTTATTTCTGAACAGGACAAGTGTTTGAAGCTCTGATGAACGGCGGCTTATGTAACTGTTTCGTTCCCGGACGCCATCATGTAATGATAATAATTTAGCCGTGTCTTATGTTGTTTTGTGGGTCAGTGTTACATGGATGGCTTAATCAAAAAAACGTATGAGCATTAGACAGAAAAGTTCTCATAATGGTTTGTTCATACTAAATCTGCTTAATTCTACCTGGTATGGGCCATTTGGTGGCTCCAAGATTCAAGTGTAGCCTATTGATTGTACAAACGGCCCATTATGCACCTTGTGTCCTTTCCTTTTACAAACAACTGCCCTGCATTCGTGCTACCAATTATTCATGTTTATGGAAAACGGTGCACAATGTCCAGCAGTGATCAGGTAGACAATGTGTCTAGTGTGACTGGACTGTTGAGCAGTCATATACAAATGGGCTTTAGAGGGGAAGGAGTGCTGTTCTTGTCTTAATGTAAGAAGGCATACAAGGTTGAATGTCTTGCAATCTCGCAAATTTTAAACTTAATCCTATATTTTTTATTTCAGTTTTCTTGATCACAGAGAGATACACAGAGGTTGCCAATGCCTGGAGTCAGCATTTGAACTGATCGCTGTGTCCCTCGCACAAGACAAAAATTACTTCATCAAAATGTGGAACATCTGTAAGTTCTTGCTTGCCCTGTGTCTGACAGAATTTGCTTTATCAAGGAGCATCACGCCGGAAGAAGTCCGCTCAAAAGGTAAGTCCAGCTAATCGTAGTGTTTTTACATGACCTGATCAAATAGAAAGGTGTAGCAGAGGTAACAATGTAACTTTCTCCATGGAGGTCAATACATCCTCCTGGTTCTGTTAGTCAAGTTTGTCCTATTCAATGTTTGGTTTGATTTGGTGATTGCTGTGATTTATTGAAAAGGTGTTTAAAAAAAAAAATAATGTAGAAAAGTGTGATCTTCAGGATCTTATGTCCCAAATAGGTGGAGTAGGATGATATAATTTGAAGAGTAAAGGAATCCCAGTATTTTCTGAGCTGTAAACAGGGCTACTTGATCCTGCCAAAGCCCTGAGGCTCGGAAGTGTAAATCTGTCTGGCCTGGTGCCAGTGACAGGGAATTGTGGGGAGGTCTGGGGAAGCTCTTTTACAAATGCAGGGCTGTCGTGATTGTGTACCTGCCAGAAAGGTATTCGTTTATCTCCTAGTGTTATTATGATGTTCACCAAGTACTTGTTGTCTCAGGTAATCTAAGCAACTTAAGGGCACCCGTGTTGGCTTGTAGCAAGCATTCTTGTGAGCAACCTTTAAATCAGGGAACTATTTAGCATTTTAGACAGCACCACTGGAGAGAAGCTTGACCTGCCGGTTAGTATGATTATCATAGTGTGCTTTACTCAGGACCACATGGTTATATATGAGTTGTAAGTCAGAAAATGAAGAGGGCAGGTATAGACCCTGCCAAAACCGGGGCAAAGTGTTCGTTAAAAGCATCCTTTTCTCAACTCATAAGCTAAGTCCAGTGCAGGAGAAGTTGTGAAGGTGGAGGGACCCTGTGGTGCAGCCCAAGTTCCTGCCAAAGGAAATTAAAATAATTTGACAACTGTAATACTTTAATGGGCAACGGCATCCAGGAAAGCTCCACTTGCTAATAGAAAAGGAAAGTCTACAATAAAAAAAAGGTTTTAATAAACAAGGCAGGATTCTCATGTTGGAATTTCACAAATGTAGTATTTTGGACTCAGGGCCTAATTTTTAAATTAAACTCTTAATATTTCACTTCAACTGAGTTTTTTTCCCCAGTTAAATGTGAGTATTTTCAGTCACTTGAATTGAATTGATTTTTTTCCTTTTCTATTTTTCCATACTATTCTAATTGATTTATGTCTTAAAGGTTTTCAGATTGAGCATTTCAGTATAGAACAAGGAACACCAGTAATCTGATCTCAGACCTAAGACAGCAGATGCACAGTCTCATCATTTTATCCATCAGGAGCACACCAGTTCACCTATTTTTAGGCTGTGTGTGTGTGTTTGTGTGTTTTGTTTAGCCTGCCTTTTATTTTCCTGCTGACCATTCACACCCTCTCTTGGGGTCAGATGCAGGCCAGGCCCCAGTTTCATTCAGTGAAGTTCATTAGTGTGTTGGTGGGAGAATGCTGTGCCTCAGTACTGGAGGTGACATTGCTAGGTTGGGGATTCTTTGCTCAAATGCTTGACACGCTCACTGCTGTACCACCAGGGACACTGCTGTGAAGTCAAATCTAGGCCATCTTCTATTGAGAACCATAGTTTTATTCTCTCTTTTCTTGCTTATCCCTTCATCTGCAATTCATCCCCCCCAAAAACACTCTGGAGAGAAGGGGCTCTTGTTAGCAGTCAGGCAGTGATTGCTTGCTTAAGACTGTACTGCAAAGTAAACATAGACGGTTCTGCTTTTAATTAATCACACTGCACTTGCTGTGTAGAAATTCAGCCACTTCGCCAAAAATAGATCAACGGGGAGGTAAACATCAACGTGCTTAAATTACTTCTTCTTTTACATTTGCCCAGATCCCAGAGTATCCCGGCCCACTCTTCAGCCAGGCTTCCCCGAGAACACCACTGTGCTGGTTGGAAGCCAGGCAAAGATGGTATGCAAAGTCCACCGGCCAGCCACGACACGTCTCCAGTGGTTCAAGAAGGACAGTGATCGCCTGGGGCCTGACGGATCACCACTTCTGAAGCCCCTCACTGTAAGGAAGTGATTTAAAGAGCCCCTCAGTAAAAAAAAAAATTTCTTTGGGAGAGTGGGTGTAATTGAAGATGTGTTTTCCCTGCAGCCTCTTCAAGACAACATCTCCAAAGTCAATGTTCTTCCTTTAGTGAATATTACCTTGGAAGATGCAGGAGAGTATATATGCATGGCAAAGAACTCTGCTGGATGGACTAGAAGTTCAGCCTGGGTGGATGTCTTAATAGGTGAGTCCTTCCATCCAATATTTCATAATAAGTTGAAAAATACCACATTCAATATGTGGTTTGGTCAGTGTAACTGTTCTGTCTTCTTTGTAGAAACCCTTCCCTCTAAATCCACGGACCAATTGACTGTGCAAGAAATGCCAACAGGTATGAGAAATTCGGGCATTATTGACTAGTGATTATTTCATATCAGAAATACACATAGGGTATTTTTTTATCTTGATCTTTCATTAGTTGGAGTTTTGGTTGCGTTTGAGATAGAGAGCAGCTCTTGTGCCTTCATTGGTCTCCAATGACCAAACAAGACTTAATGGGAAAGAGGGAGGGAGTCACGTTGTCATGACAACGACCTGAGTGTGTCTGGAGTAACAATAGATGCAGAGTTGAAATGTTAGAGTTGAGCTCTAGGCTGGATGAAGGATAAATGAGGGGAACATTTTTGTTTCTTTAATTTTTAGAAGTTTCTGAGGAGTTGAGTGAGGAGACATCAGAACACCTCCTTCTAGAACCAGGTGATGTGCTGAAACTGCGATGTGACACAAACCGCCCTGGAGCTGTCCACTGGTTCAAAGGAGACATGCGGGTGCAGCACACCGCCCGTATCCAGATTAGAGCAGGAGTCATGGAGATTGCAGATGTGACATACGAGGACTCAGGGGTGTATGTGTGTATGCTCCGTGGCGCCAAAGAGGCTCAGCGCAACTTCACCATCACAGTGGCAGGTACATTCAGTGATATAATGGCAAGACAACAGTCAGCACTATCAATACCTTTTGAGTTATTGCTATTAAAGAGATTAAAGAGATTATTAATTACATTAGTTTACTGTTACCCTTGCAGATGCGCTGGGATCAGGAGATGATGATGAGGGCGATGGTCAAGAAGATTCTATTACAGAGATAGAAAATGACCTAGTCTACTTCTCCAGAGGTTTGTGTTATTGCAAATAAAATTCAGCCAGTATGTCAGTTCACAGCACCTGGTGACCACTGAAATTGAATCTCATGATTCTGCTCCTTCTTCAGGGCCATACTGGACTCACATTCAGCGAATGGAGAAAAAGCTTTATGCTGTCCCAGCCGGAAATACAGTTAAATTTCGCTGTCCGGCTACAGGAAGCCCTCTTCCCACAATCCGCTGGCTAAAGAATGGCAGAGAATTCAGAGGAGAGCACAGGATTGGAGGAATCAAGGTAAGACATTACAACAGTAATCAATCTAACGCCCATGAACAATACAGGTATTTGCACAGGGCCATTATAATGTTTAACATTAATATGACAGAAACTGTGATGTTCACATTCACATAATTTTGCCCACAGCTGCGTCATCAGCACTGGAGCTTGGTCATGGAGAGTGTGGTGCCCTCGGACCGTGGGAACTACACTTGCGTGGTGGAGAACAAATACGGCTCCATCACTCATAGCTACCTCCTGGATGTGCTGGGTAAGGCTCACTGCTTACACTAGACAGTGGTCTGGCTCCATGCAGAGCGTCTGAAGCTGGCCTTTCCTCTGCGCCTGTCAGGAGCAATAAGCATCAGATCAGGGAGACGCAGTGCTGGCAGCTCAGTAGCGTCTCACAGCGAGACAGGCACCAATTGCGCCTCGGACAGAGCCACGGGGCATGTGGGTCTACCACAGGCGCCATGGTTCATTCAGGGCCACACAGGAAAAGGGCAACAAATATTGGCACAATGGGGGAACAAGGGCTAGCGTTAGCTTGTGTAGTGCTGTATGTATCTGGAAACGCAGTGGGCTGGGCATTCAGATGAGGTTTCTATCTATCCAGTTTTTTAAGAGTCCGGCGTGGGGTCAACTGCCATCTCCAACAAGGAAGAGGGGGAGAAAGGAGCAGGCGGGGGCTCAGTGACTTCAAAGCATCCCAATACACCGGCTTGGCTCCGAGATCTCCTAATTGAACCAATTAGTGCATGTTTGGCCAGATTTTGGAAGCAGTACTTATCTCTTTCTCTGCTTTGGACCATCTTATCAGATTAGCATTTGTAATGAACATTTTCATTTCTTTATGAAACAGATAGTATGCCACTCTTAAGACAACAATATAAAGCATTAAGTGTAGCACTTGTTTTTAAATATTCAGCAGTCAGATAATGGTTTATGGTGTTGATGGCGCAAGGGAGGTTGGGGGAATTGATGGAAAGAAACCAAAATTATTTTATAGAACGGGTGCTTGGCATGTTGCATACTAATAATAGCATACCGTAAATAAGTGCTTGTGGTTCTGAGCAATTTTCTAATGTTTCCATTTCAGAACGGTCTCCTCACAGGCCCATTTTGCAAGCTGGTCTACCAACCAATAGTACAGCAGTGGTCGGAGGGGATGCCCAGTTCCATTGCAAGGTCTACAGTGATGCGCAGCCTCACATCCAGTGGCTGAAGCACATTGAGTTGAACGGCAGCCGTTATGGGCCTGATGGCATACCCTACGTCAAGGTTGTCAAGGTATTCAAATGGTTATGTATTTCCCAAGCATACTGGGTTCTAAAACCTACTTGATAGCAACTTTTTGGAGGCACTTGAAACCACAGTTGAACTACAACTAGTGGCACAATAATAACTGTAGAGGATGATGTGACTGCTGTGAACATGCTATTTTCTTCACACATTTTGTTTTAACTTTACAGACAGGCAGCTTGAACATGTCTGAGGTGGAGGTCCTTTATCTGACAAATGTCACAATGGAGGATGCTGGGGAGTACACCTGTTTGGCTGGAAACTCTATTGGCTTCTCACACCAGTCTGCATGGCTCACTGTCCTATCCGGTAGGTTAAATGTGCTTTTAGGATACAGTCACAGTCACAAAAAATAGAGATAATTAACTTCTTTTACTTCTTGTGCCATCATTCTTATAGAAATTAAAACTTCAAATCTTTGTTTTTTTAACAGAGGAAGATGTGGCCAAAGAGATGGACCTTATGGAAACCAAGTATACCGACATAATCATCTATGCCTCAGGCTTCCTAGCATTGGTGATGGCTATCGTGATTGTGGTCTTGTGCCGAATGCAGGCCCACCCCAGCCGAGAGCACTTTGATGCCCTCCCTGTCCAGAAACTTTCCAAATTTCCTCTCCGCAGACAGGTAAGACTCATATTAGAGAAAGCCTTATGATATCGCTATAATACATATTTATTTTGAATATATATATATACTAATGGTGTTTTTCTTGGAAACGTTCACAGTACTCCTTGGAGTCCAACTCCTCTGGAAAGTCCAGTGCGTCTCTAATGAGAGTGGCACGTCTTTCCTCCAGCTGCTCTCCAATGTTAGCTGGAGTCATGGAGTTTGAGCTTCCATACGATCCTGACTGGGAATTCCCAAGAGAGAAGTATGTACCAAGTTACACAATCCATTTTGATCATTCTATAATTTTTCATTTGATAATGGACTGATAGTTTTACCTCTTTTTATAGTTTGACTTTGGGGAAACCTCTCGGAGAGGGTTGCTTCGGTCAGGTGGTGAGAGCAGAGGCTTATGGGATAAACAAGGATAATCCAGATCAAGTAACCACTGTGGCAGTCAAAATGCTGAAAGGTAGATATTCCCAAAATGGCTGGTCACATATTTTAAAATATTTCTGATGTTTGAGATATGTCTGAAATAAATTTTATATTGATTTGAGCTGACTAAGCATGATTGGTCTTTTTTCAGATGATGCGACTGACAAAGACTTGGCTGACCTTATCTCTGAGATGGAACTTATGAAGGGCATGGACAAGCACAAGAACATCATAAATCTTCTTGGTGTTTGCACTCAGGATGGTGAGTTCAACTAAGTGGCATCTCATGGCTGCTGGAATATTTCACTCCAGTTAGTAGAGGAATTATGTCAGTGGTGTGATATTTGATGGTTGATGATGAATGCAAGCTAAATATGCAACATGACCCTTGAAGTTATTGAATCTTACCATGGTTCCTCAGGTCCACTCTATGTACTGGTTGAGTATGCTTCTAAAGGCAGCTTGCGCGAGTACTTGCGTGCGCGTCGTCCTCCGGGAATGGACTACACCTTCGACGTGACCAAGGTTCCAGAAGAGCAGCTCACATTTAAGGACCTGCTCTCTTGCGCCTACCAAGTTGCACGAGGCATGGAGTACCTGGCTTCTAAAAGGGTGAGTTGTGGCACTAGATGAGTAGTACAGGATTTGTGTGCCTGTTAAAACCAAGACCTCCCCCTCACTACCCAGTGTCTTATCAACACGTCCCTTTGTCTGACACATGATGCCAGGCATTCCTTAGTAGAGTGGCTGTGTGCTGTGTTTACCACTGCGTCCGTCTTGTCTCTGTGGGCTTTGTCCTTTTTAGCACTGCCATAAATCTGTTAGCAAGCAGGCGCACAGATCCGCCTGTGCACAAGATCATATTACTAGGTCTTTGTGGCCTTCTAAGAATGCAGCTGTCTGAAACCCTTCCATTAAGGGCCGCAAACCAGGGGCTTTTTGGTCCCCTTTTTTCGGTCCCCAAATACCGCTTCTATTTAAAATGAAAACCAAAATAAACTTAATAACATGCGTTCAGTTCAGCAAACAGTCTGGTGGTGTTTTTCTACAAAGCCCACATCTATTTAAAGTCAGGCTTGTTTTTTGAGCATATGCTGAAAGTACTTTTTGCATGTTGATATAGACTGTATCCTTCCATTTAGAAATATACAAATATTTTGTGTCTTAAGTTTTGCTGGTGCTTGAGTGATCACTAAGCCATGTCCTCTCTGTTCCTCAACAGTGCATTCACAGAGATTTAGCAGCAAGAAATGTTCTTGTCACAGAGGACAACGTCATGAAAATAGCAGATTTTGGCCTGGCGAGAGGGGTGCATCAGATTGATTACTACAAGAAAACCACCAATGTAAGCAGCTAAAATGAAGTACACTTTGTTATTAAATCCAAAACAAGTTTTGAGTGTGTGTGATTTTTAACCAATGAGCGGGCCTTGTTCATGTAGAGCTCTTACATGTCTGCTGCTTGTCTAGTGTCTGGGCCTGTTTGCAGTCTTAATACTTTTAAAGACAGATGTTTGATGTGTTCCTGCTGATTGGCAGGCAGCTTAATGGGAGATAATTGGACGGTTGGGGGAGGATTAGGAAAGGAGTGGGCAGCCATGTTTTTTTGTGGATCAAAAGGAGGAGGAGCACTTTTGGCTCTGCTGTGCTGCAACCGACCACCCTGCTCACTGCCCCGTTGTGTCTGATTTCAGGGACGTCTGCCAGTGAAATGGATGGCACCAGAGGCCTTGTTTGACAGAGTCTACACACACCAGAGCGACGTGTAAGTCTGGCTAATCATTGCAGCTATGCCAAGGAATCAGCTGACCAGGGATCCCCAGGGCTGGGAATGCCAGCTTGTTCAAATTAATCAGAATGCCTATTTGGGTTTTAGGAAAGCACCACCTCAGCTTAGTTTAAGCTTGATTTGTCTAAGGACTTTTCAGTTGACTGAAATAAAGTACTAATGCATAAAAATGTGTTCCCCAAGAGGATTGAATTAGCACAGAGCCAACTTGTCTCAATTCATCAATTCATTTTAAATAGTGTCCTGACTTATTTTTGGTTTCTCGCCTCCACAGTTGGTCTTTTGGAGTCTTGATGTGGGAGATTTTCACGTTGGGAGGCTCGCCGTACCCTGGAATCCCAGTAGAGGAGCTCTTTAAGCTGTTGAAAGAAGGCCATCGCATGGACAAGCCTTCCAACTGCACACATGAACTGTAAGTACTATCATGTATCTTGCAATAATAGCATTTCTTAAGGAATAAAATAAGACCTGCTAGTTTTGACAAGCATATTATGCGACAATTGATTAATTATTCGCATGTTTACATTTTCAGCTACATGAAGATGAGAGAATGCTGGCATGCAATTCCCACACAAAGGCCAACGTTCAAACAGCTGGTGGAGGAGCTTGACAGAGTTCTGTTGTCGATTTCAGATGAGGCAAGTCTCTTTTTCTTAACAAAATACAATGTGTTCTGTTGCTTAAATGCAAGATATAAGTATTGTTAAGTTAATTTACTAAATGATTCTTTTTTTAACTTTTGCAGTACCTAGACCTGTCAACCCCCTTCGAACAGTACTCCCCATCTTGTGAGGACACTTCCAGCTCTTGCTCTTCAGACAATGATTCAGTGTTTACCCATGATACCTTGTCCACCGATCCATGTCTGCTCGGTTATCATGACGTGCGTAGTCGGATAGACATGAAGACAACACTACGATAAAGGCTCAGCCGGCAGAGGACTCCAGTTTGTGGATATTAAAGTTTGAGCAGCGGTACGAAGCTTGGAAAACACTCACATGAGGAGCGGACTTTGACCTTTGATTGCTCTGCGCAAGAACATTATAATAATGCTTGGCACTACAAAACCTGGTGACAAAAATGGCTGCCTCAAATAATCAGGTTTCTAATACAGTAACTGGACTGGTATAGAAGCTATTCAGTCTTGGTTTCCATTGTAATGAATGGACGCTGCTTTTGTATCTGTCCCAAGTATCTGAGCAGCATAGAAACTGTGTTCTGAAACCAGATTTTTTTTTTTTTAAAGAGAACATTTATTTTGATATAAAAGGTGATAGCATTGTTAAATATGAAAGTCTCTCTATATAAAGATTATTCTACTTTTTTCTATTTAAAGATTTGTCTTAAATCTCAGGATCTCGCATGGTAAAATTGCTGCAGTGGCAGCAAAGTGCCTGAATTTTGATTTCCTGTGAATATCTTAAAATATTTTATTTACATATCATTGAATAAGACAATTACCTTTTATAAATTATTCTAAAGCATATGAAGTTAAGGTGTTGGGTGAAGAACTTCTAAATCTGCATAGAATCCATAAAAGAAACTTCCTTTTTTATTTCAACATCACAGTTGCAATAGCTTTTCTTCACAGCTCAGTCATTGTATGGCAAAACAGATAAAAATCCAATTCACCATGGTTTAGTCTAGTTTACAGTAGACAGTTTGCAAGCACAGTGTGATGAGCCTGCTCCCATATCAAAGCTGAGCCCCATTCAGACCAAGACAACTTTGGAGGCCAGTAAAGCTTCCACTGTCACTATACTGTACAGAGAGAAAGGGGCTGGATTGAATGTGAAAACCACCCTTGAGATTGATTGATTTAAAATGGAAGAATCCTCTATTGTTTGGCTGTAACCTTTTACCTAGCACAGTTTGTTTGCAGGGTCCAAGCGCAGGCCAAGTTGGACAATAGGCCCATGCAGCTGTAATGGGTGTGACCATGGGACAGAGTGATTGGGGGGCTGTCTGAGCCTGCGTGCAAATGAGGCAGCCCCTTATTATGGTAATGGATCCAGCTGCCCATCTTTCTCCTCCACTATCTTTTTAATATACAAATGCTAATGGAATCCTTTCTGAGCAAACTCTGCAATGTTCTTCAGGGAATGCGAGGCCTCATCTGCAAACTGATAAGGCAGCAAAGGGTTTTCTCAAGTTAATTTCCTCTGAATTCGCCTCCTCCGAATCCCTCTGGGCATATTTTGGCCCTGCATGTGCGCATTAGAATGAGTCGACCATCCAGTTCCCCTTTTGTGTGAAAATTGTCAAAAAAAAAATCATAATCTACGATTGGGGCTCAAACTCTTCTAATAGGGCAGCTACACCAGTGCTTGACTTTTAACTAAATATTTTCTGAGCTGTGCATCCCTTCATGTGGCCCCACAAAGCCATGTTCTTTGAGTTGAAGAAAGCCGAAAGCAAATGATGAACTGCATGACATTCCATTTATGTACTCCATATAAAATTTATAGCAATCAACAATGTTCTTATGCATTTTCCTTGGAGAGAATTATTTTAGAAATATCTAATTTATTTGTTTATTGTGTTGTTTTATATTAAATAAAGGATAATTTAAACTACTGCTGTGTGTGATATCTTGGTGATTTCTTGATGATCAGAAATATACTTGAAGTTCTAAAATGTGGATTATGCTAACATGCCACTAAGCAACTGTCTGCTTTAAAGTTTACTTCACACAGTAAGTAGTCTTAAGATCTGATGACTAGTCAGACTATTCAGTACAATTACACACATCATGTACATGTACAAAACTTACCTTAGGAGTTATCATTTAAGTACACACTTATCAGCACTACTTAATATAAAGTGACTTCATATCTGTGGTTGTATTTGCAACCGAGAACAGGCAGAGAGCTATCTAAGAAAGTTAGCTTACTTAAATGCAAATCTCATGCCTGTCCAAAATGTTCCTGGCTTATCTCTTGTGTGGCAAATTTCAGTGTGTCAAAGACAAGCTTACTCCATTTCAAGGCCACTATGTTGGGGTTAGCAACATTTTGTGTTAAGGGATTTACTGAAGTGTATAAGAAGAGGAAAGATATTAGAGCCTGCAGTCTTCTGTTACTAACCCAGTGAGCACAAAGATGTTTAAAAGACAACTAGATTTTAGCCAAAGTGAAAGTTGTGAATGTCTTTTCGAAGATGTAATAAAGGAGACTATTGCGCTCATATACAAGACGTCAATCTTGGATGTCCCTGATCAGTCGGTCAGTGCGTCTCTGGTATAAACCTCCAGAACTTCCAGAATTTTAGACACCAACTTCATTTGAGAATATGATTGGCCAATCCCTTATTAACCATTAGTCATTACTGAGCAATCGGTTTGCTTATATCAGTGATAGGTGATTATCATCTACCATTTATGGTTGTCCCCTTGTTGTGTTTATCTTCTGCTGGCCAGTAGTGAGGTTTTTGGAGAGCACCTAGGTTTAAGCATGGAAACTCTTTTTATTTAGCCAACAGCTCTAGCCACTGCTAAACAGGGAACACCTTAGAGTGAATAAATTAAAGCCATGAATATATTCAGGACTGTTCATGCACCCCGCTTCACAACTGGATTGCAGTTAGAGAAAATAATCTTAGCTATCTACAACTCGTGTGCTGTAAATTGTTTTCATTTGGGTGTAATAATAACTTACTATAACTCATCGAAACTACAGTACCAACATCAAGCAGTCAAGTCCCTAAAAACCAAATCTCCGCTTGCAGAAGTTCCTAATATTCTCCACATTTCTCTATTTGTATTATTCACATCCTGTTCAAGTGGGTACTATATCAGCACTGAGGTTATCTGAAGGGTCCAGTGTGTTTATCTGCGTGACTAGCCAGGCCGATTATGAATTACATCACATTACATCAGCTGCTTGGTTTCCTATTTCCGTTCCAATTAAGATTACAGCATTGCATTATCAATCATGATCCAGTTCCACTGCGAGAGCAGGAAGACGTGTAATGTGCAGCTTTTGTGTACACAGCTGATAACATGCATTTCAGTTCAGATTACATAGGATTTTGCCAGTGGTAAATCGAAAGAGGACACTGCTCCTGCCTTAGCCTAAGAGAACATTGAGAATTTTAGCAAACTCAGGCAATGTTTTGAGAATCTTAATGTCGTTTGACTACAAATTCCAAAGGCGTCACTGTCTGTATAGAAATTTACACAAAAAACAGGCTGCCAAAAAATGATAAAAGCAACTCATTTAGTTGTACTTGACTTTTTCTTACTGCAGGTCTGAGTGAAATGTAATGGTTTCAGTGATTTCCTTTATGACCCAGTAATGATATACAACACAAAAAAAGACACAGCATTTACACACAGCCCTGTATTCTTACCAATGCACTTCCACAGTCATACCGACATCACTCCAGGAAAATGGGACCTGGGAACACCACATTTTATTACTTTTAGACAGACAAATATGCATTCACCCTACAACAGGCTCTCGCGTCATTATCTGTCTATGCTGAGAGAGTTGGGTCATGCGAACTGTTCAGCAGCTTATTGCAGTTAATGTTCAACCGCTTAGCCATCAGAGCCCCATTCCGGACAAAAGCACAATGGCTTATCTGTGTGTGTTTTCTCTTTCTCACTATCTGCTGATCGCAGGAAGTATTTGAACACTTTTCTATAGACAGTTCCTCTGCAGATAATGCCTGG
The DNA here is from genome assembly GCA_028565825.1 of Olivaichthys viedmensis. Taxonomy (NCBI): domain Eukaryota; kingdom Metazoa; phylum Chordata; class Actinopteri; order Siluriformes; family Diplomystidae; genus Olivaichthys; species Olivaichthys viedmensis. The sequence continues at coordinate 15,436,514 of JAOUQW010000019.1, read as the reverse complement.
AGCATGTGGACTCAGGAAGTGTGAAGGGTAAACACCCCCAGTAAAATGGCACCATTTTATTTTGACTTATAAAACATCCCCCACACAGGTGTGTGACCTGAGAGCACTGAAGCTCTTATGTCAAGCTTCTGCAGCTGTCAAGCTGACCCAACAGAAAAGAATATGTGGCAAAAATATGAAACATACGAAACACAAGTGATTATCATTGTCTAAACATGCTTAAAATCAATAATTCCTAATAAACCGGAATGTCATACTATAAGAAAAAGGTTTCATACACAATAGAATTGAGTGAACAAAAAATATTGCCGAAACATGTTAGTAAAAAAGGAATAAATCAAGATATGTTGGTGGCTTGTGTTAGCCATTGATTTGTAACTCCAGAGTGAAACACGATCTGTAAATGAAAAAGCAGAGGGTTGCGGAATGTCCACATTTCCACAGTCCACAATGATTTCAGAGCCAGGAGATAAATATTTCCCAGTCCAGATCTGCCATGATAGAAGTAGGGAGCCTGCTACACATTGGATCACATATCCTAAGGCTAGGCCCAAGGTCATGGACAATAGAACATGCTGAAACCAGAGAGCGGGGAATCAGGCAGGCCTCATCCACCCTGCGAGGAAAAAAGAAGAGACTAAGGCAGAAGATAGACAAGTCAGGGGGTCGCATGGGTATCTCTGTCATCAGCAGGCCCTCGTAACTCCACAGTTTACTGGTAGGTTATTTATTGCTCTGTAATTTCTGAGGTGGCAGGGGAGCGTAATTGATTTGGCTTGGATTTCAGGCGCAGAAGCAGCGGGAAGGGTGCATGCAATTGGATTGCGGAATCTGGGGCCCTTCACGGCCTGCGACGATTTCCCAGCTGCCCCGGTTATCAGTGTTCCCACAGCATGACGTGGCCTGGCACCTCCTCCGCAGCCATTCACAATCAAACTATGATTGTTTTTTTTTTTTCTTTTTAATGGCCATTTTCTTCTATGTGGCCGCGAATGGGGTAAATAAATGTTTGCGAATGTCGACAGCACGATATGATCTCGCATGCTTGCAGCCCTCCACAAAAGAAGGGGAACGAAGGCAAGATCCAATCCAAACCTCAGGAAAATGTTTGCTTCCATTTGACTGTAGAGGAGCCAGCCTCTAGACCGAATCTCCTAACGGTGGACCATGACCATGAAAGTTGCTGTGGAAGTGAATGTTTTTGTACAGTACAAAAAAAAAGATCATCAAGATAATGCACAGCAGTCCTATGAAGTAGTTATGTTGTTATCAATAATTTTTACTCTAGAAACATGTAACAGAAAGACAGAAAAAGACAGAGATAAGTAAAGAGACATATGACCAACATGACCTCAAAGCCCCCCTTTGAGGGATAGAGGCACACTTCACCCCTAAACACCATCATTTAATGGACGTGTTAAGGAAAAACAAACAACAAATGTCAGGCTGGCAGGAGTATTTCTCAAACAGCTGAAAATATACAACTTCCTCTACAGACTAATTTAGCCAGGTGCGAATCTTTAAGGCAAATATATGCGTCTGATAGCAATTAAGTGCGGTCTGTGTAAATCTCTGTTATAAACCAAATACTTCAACTTTCCCATTCCTGCTCATTTAAACAACATTTTTCTTGCATTTCTACAAAGCTGTCTAAAATGTCATGCCTTAGCTCGAAGAAGTTTGATTTAAGGCTTCTGGGTCACATTATGATTCTCTACCAAAGGCTTCAATGCAATTCCTTCACAATCTGACGGTCTCTTGCATTTCTATTGTCAAGCCCACATGATGGCTCGATTAATCTCCACATTGGAATAATTTGTTCACTGCCCATATGTGCATTAAATCAAGGTGAATGAAGGGTGGAATTCTGGGGGCATGTGGTTAACGGGAATTTGTGCTGCCTTGCAAAGCCACAAGCTTTTCAAGACTATGGCATTCATCTGTTTGTTGACGCCCTTCCAGCAGAAGCCTAATTTACTTCTATATACAAAAGCAGCTCTCATCCAATGGTGTTGATCACAAGACTTGTATGTTTCTTCCTCAGAGCTAGTCCACTGAGACTGCACTGGCAAGATTAGGCTTAATGTGAGGCAAGTGAGAATATACCCACAAACCCACATCCTCATTCGAACATACATAGGCTCATGCACACAAACCCACATCCAGATGTATGTACATTGGCGACGAACCCATCCAGCACACGTACACAAAATCGCAAACAACTCCCCTCTTTTCACCATCTCAGGTAATTGGCTGTAAGGTATTATCAGCCTAATTATCAAATAAATCCCACTCTTCCTCTGGAGTACTGCATTTACACAAAACAGGAAGGGGGGATTAGTGGGGAGCGCTGTGCTCAGATCCGGAACCCTGCAACTCACTGCAGGAAATCTACTCAGCATTTGGCACACCAGACACATGTCTGCCAGCGCGTGCACACACACACACACACATACACACACAAAACTTTGTGATCTCATTTTTATAGAGCATATCAGAACTGTCGGAAATGAACAAAATGTTTTAGCTATAACTAAGAACTATGCTACGTTTACGTTTTCTGAACACTGAGATTTTATTCATTGTATTTTATCTAAAAATGTGAATATATGAGTAATTTATGGCCAGAAAAGAATTTACCAGAGCAAAACCTATCCACCCCGCAAGACACAAAAATCATACAAATGTACCTAGTTCTTCTGAGAAGCATAAAAATGAGGTTTATAGAGTGTACATAACCTCTGGGCAAAGAAAAATAAGTGCTGTATCAGGCATGCCAAGAATAGTTATACTGTATATAACTAAGCTGTGGATAAGAGTGTGTGGATTTTTTAAGGAGCTTTTTTCAGTAAATATGAACTGGAGGAACCATATTATTGTGGTTAAACATCCTGAGCTCAGTTTTAAGACATTTTTTTTTTAATGTTTTGCTTATTTTTCTTTTACTTGTTGCCAAACTGCCTGCACAAATAAAACCAAGCGAACACACACTTCTCATACAGTGTCCGTTTGTCACGGTCCTGATGATGGACAGGAGCATAGCTTTCCAAAGATATTGACCTCGCTGGTGAATGACTCAAGATTTAGGAGATGTTGAACATCTGTTGGAAACTGCACAGGGGCAACAGCAGTAAGGACTGGGGATGTGTGGGGTGGGGGTTCAGCGTGGCTTCTTTTCCTCTTGTAGGCATTATCTCATCCCCTGAACACTCCCGCTCCATCCTCCCCAGGCCCGCTGCACACACAGAAGCATTACTCGCATCTGTCCCCCATTAATCGCCAAATTACAGAAGAATTGCACGTCAAAAGCCATTACCAGTGCTGCGTCCCTGGGGCTTTGCGCTTTTTGTCTCTCTCTCACAGCCGGCCTGTTGTAGTGCTTCATTGTCTTTGAATGGGAAAGCTGCATATGCTCCTATTTGTAGGATCATGTATTACAACTGTATATGGGTCAGTGCAGAAACCTAAGCCTTCCACTCCCCTATTTGTTTTTGTTGTGGTTTCTCCTATTACAGTGAAGAAATATGTTTAGGCGGCTGTAGCACAGTCTTGGATACCAGTTTCAGGGTAAAACAGAGTACAAATACTCCACTGCTATACTTTTTTTATTTTAGAGATTTAAAAGATTTTACTCTACTTTTTGTCTGACTATCGAACATCTTTTTACTTTAGCAGTTCATATTTAACTATTGATTACTTATTAGGTATACTTTATGTTCCCTCAAATTTGAAAAGTATCCACTAACATTATATAAGAGCAAGTTAACCAGAGGTGGAAGGTACTTAAGTAATTGTACTTCATTGCTATACTTGAGTATCATTTTAGAGGATATGTACTTTACATGAATATAACTGAAAAATAATACTTGTACTTTTACTCAATTACATTTCCATGAAAAAAACAACAACAACACCCTCCATGAAAAAAACTACTCATTGCATTTTCATTTAAACTTTCCAAGTACTCGTTACAAATGTCAAATATTTTTTCCTTTTTTTCCAGTTAAAAAGCAATCACGTTTCTGACCATATTAACTTTATTTATTAAATAGATTTAAAACAACTAATCAAATGCATAGTCTACCAATTTGTATGGAAACCATAACCAATTATATTTGCACAAGAAATTTGTCCTTTGCTATTCATACAATAATGGAAAAAAGAAAAATCTTTTTTTTTTGTGTAGCCAACTGGTGTATTTAATGTACTTAGTCTACTAAAGAGGGTGTGTCGCTTTAAGAGAGGGCTGTCTGATTGTTGAGCTGGGTGAACACGGCTTTAGGTGCGCATGCGCAATGAACCAATTGGGAGAGAGCGGCCTGGGAAAGATGAGCATGTGAGATGTGACTTGGGTTCAGGTGCCTCGAGTGTTTATTGGAATAAAGGCTCCGATTTGTTGTTTGGGTGCTTGAAAATGGCATATAAGAACTCATGAGAGTATATGTGAGTATATTTTTCATGTTCTGAGCTTAAATGATGAGTTAATTACACTGGATGGCTTTGGATTGAGCTGTAGTTCTATGAGTATCTTTTTGCACACAGTTGATTAATCCCAGTTAGTACTGTGAACTATTTACAAAATGGTATTGTAATCATTTTGTGAAAGGGTTTATTGTATATTGGTTTAGAGATCCAGGGTTTATTTACAGCTCACAGTTGTTTTTTTTAAACTGTCTTTAGGAAATGAGTATAATCTGACTGTGTGTGAGCTGGTGTGTGAGGACACACAAACCAAGTGAGTTCTGTTTCTCTGTAG
>JAOUQW010000019.1:15396863-15418567 GCA_028565825.1 Olivaichthys viedmensis | reverse complement strand
CTGCCACACAATTGGCTGATTAGATAATTGCATGAATGAGAAGGTGTACATGTTCCTAATAAAGTGCTCGGTGAGTGAGTGAGTGAGTGTGTGTGTGTGTGTGTATATTTTATATATATATGTATTTTATTTTTCCTCTAGATGATGCTTCAGCTGTGCAGCACAGGGTTAAGGTGCTCAGTTACCCGCAGTACTGCCGCTTTCGCTCCCTGCAGAAACGAGTCCAGAACCAGGCTTGCGTGCCCAGCCTGCAAGACCCTCACCTGCTGGCTTTAGGGTGGATAAAAATGGCCCTACACAATACCCGAATCCTGTACTGCAGAGACACCTTCAGCCACCCCAGTCTAGGCACCAACCCAAGTTTAACACCCGAGTTTGGTGAGTTCCACCTGTATAACCTAACATTATACTGCAGTCTTTAATGAGCATGTTCAATCTAAAAAACAAGAAACCAGGCAACCTTGTGCAAAGAGATCTGACACTAATTATCAGTGCTTGGATATGCAATAGCGATGGTCCGTTAGTCTTACCTCATTCAGACAGAAAATGGCGTTTTACTCTGATTTTTTCGACAAGCTGGCAAAAAGAATTAAACACTTTTATTTAACAACTTCTCCAGTGTGTGTGTGTGTGTTTGTGCTCTCAGTAAATACCACCTTCACAGACACAATAAGCCAAACGGGCTCTTTTGCAACACATCTTTAGATAGAAGTATATTGTAGGCATGGGTTTAAAATGACTCTCATTCATGTCTCTGTCCCAGGGTGCCTCTCTGTAAGCCTGAAGGGACGACCGAGGAAAAGAAGGGGCAGAGACGGCGATGGAACTGATCAGCAAAGCCTCAACCAGTCTGAGTCATGGGGAGAGAGGATGAAGGCATGTATTCAGAATTGTTTAAGCTGTATAAAGACGGTACATCCACATGTCCGACATGAAATGATTACGGTTGGCGGTTAATGCGTTACTGTTGGGTGCAGGAGAATGTAATAGGCAGTGTGGAGATGATGTTGGAGGGAAACTGGCTTCCCCACCCAGAGGAGAAGATCTTCCTGGATCAACTGTATCTCTTCATGGAGCGTCGAGGGTCCCCCATTAGCAAGGTCCCCAACCTGGGCTTCAAAAAGAGTGAGTATTGCGTTCCTGGTTTAATACGTGTAAACTACTGTCTTGCAAAATAGCCCCCAAAATGCTGCTGTGGTCTGTACAATGTGTTTTTGTCTGTACAATGTTTTATTCATTTGTCATTTGTACAGTTGATCTCTTCCTCATGTACTCGGTTGTCCACAAGCTGGGTGGATATGAAGTGGTAAGTTTGAAATACCGTATAGGATGTGTTGAATCCGGTTCTTCGACTGCTTTAGCTGTCAGGACTCAGTAAAGCTCACTGTAGTGTAATGAAAGACGATGGGAGTAAGTTCCACGCTTGTGTCCGGCGCGCAGGTGACGTCTCGGCGGTTGTGGAAACTGGTTTACAATGAGCTAGGTGGAAGCCCAGGCAGTACCAGTGCTGCCACCTGTACCAGAAGGCATTATGAAAAGTGAGTCCGATTTCACCAAGAAGTCAGCGGCATTGCAGTAATGAACTTTAGTTCGCTGCCTGACACGGGTCCATTTGTTTTGTTCCACGAATCGCAGGTTGATACTGCCGTACGAGCAGCACATAAAGGGGGGAAATCAACAGCTGAGCAGGCCCAAAGCTACAGCAGCTTCGGCTGCGTCTATCAGAAAGCCTGTGCGTGGGAGAGGAGCACAGACCGCTCCAAGGAAGAACGGGGTCACTAGTCAGGTAAGTCTTCTTTCCTCGAGCAATGTTCTCCATTGTGTATAATCCTGCTCTGGAGCATAATGCAGCTCTTTGTTCTAAAAGTCCTCTCCAATCTGGTCATCAGAACCGTCAAAAACCATCCCGACCATTGGTTTTGAACGTAGTTAGGGCCTTATTATTTCTGTGATGCGTAGAACGTGGAAGGAATCGCAGATTTAAGACTAGGATTAAACACAGACATGCATGCAATTTGGAGATTTGGCGGAGATGCACATTAAACGTTTTGGGAACTTTGTGCTTGTGCTATCTGGACATTGTAATGTTTGTTGATGTTTTAGGAAATGCTGTTCTTCGCAGAAATCCTGTCGTGCTTGTGTGTCTTCGTCTTCTTGTGTGTTAAAGTTATTATTTGTGTCATGTCTTTGCTTTTGCTAATCTTTTTTTTTTTTTTTTTTACAGTCTAAGAGGCAACCAGAAATGTAATTTACTTTCATGTTTAGTGTGGATATGTGCATTATTACATGATTGGTACGCTCATATTATAAAAGTGACGGTCAACAGGAAAGACAATGAATTTGTTCATGACAAAATTGGTGACAAGCTTGGTGCATACATCACAGCATGCACGGCATCCAGCGTCTGCACGACAGTAAAATCACGGAGGTTAGGGAGCTGCAGCGGACTAATGAGGAATAATGGCGCATTTCGTTATACGTCATATAAGTCAGATATTCCTGAGTCGCTACTTCTTACAATCTAAATGAATAGTTAATAAACATTAATAAGAGGGCTAGTAGGCTACTGCATGGAAAAGACTTCTGTCTGGTGATGTTGAGCACAAATGACCCAAATTAAACTACAAATGGAAACCCGAAAACATTGGTACAAAGCATTTGCATAATAGAAAAACAACAAATTATGATGGATGCAGTTAAATGAATTGCAAAACAGTCTTTGTTGTAACTGCTTACATTATAACACTGCCACTAATTCACACACTGCCAGTGCAGCCAGCCACACACACACACACATGCAGATGCTGTTTTCGATTCGGTACGTTAAAAAGCCCATGATGTGTCGACAATGAGAAGTGCATCGTCAAGTTTAGGGCCAAGCAGAAACCCAATGATTATTCCAAGTCCGAGAGTCAGTTAATCTATGATATATCGCCACTTTTATGTTCACGAAAAATGGATTTTGAATTTATTTTGTTTTTTTAATTGAATTTGGGAACAATTGAAACTGATTCCATATGGCCCGACATTGTACAACCAAAAACACCATGAAGCAACTTAAACTTGGTTGTAAAAAAAAAAAGGTACCGTATCGGATTGCAGCAGCAGTACCAACAACTAAAGTGGATGCATCAAGTGTTAGACTGGTCAAAATACAGATGCAGGTTTCTTTGTACAACATTGATATGAGAATGATGTGTACATTTTTTTGTGTTCCACTATCAGGCAGCACCTCTAGATGGTGTCGGGGTGCGAAAAAGAGGGCGACCTCCTGGGAAACGGAATGCTAAAGTTCTGGCTCGGGGCAGAGTTGGGAGACCCCCATTACATACTAAAACTTCCAGTGAGCAGGTAGTGAGTAAAGATGCCTCACCATTGCCCGTCTTCCAGGAACTGAGGCTTTCTCAAGGACCCACATCTACCACCCATCCACCCCAGCAGCTTAAAGTAGATGACGATGTGAAGAAGGAGAATGATCCTTCAACCCCTTGCTTATTGTCTGGTCAATCTAAGCTGCAGATTGGCGGCTCTCTGGAAGGGTTCAGCCCTACCAAGGGTATGTGTCCTTTGGACTTCTTCAGGGCTCGTTTGGGCTTCAGTGGCGTGGGCAGTCCAGAGAGAACTCAAGAGGCCTCAATCACCAGCCAGACCAAAGCCAGCAGTCCAGAAACACCTGAGAATTTTCAGCACCAGTGTTCTGGGTGCAACTTGGACCATCCTTCCTGGACTGGAGGCCCAAGAGAGGGTCTGACTGCCAGACCTCCGCTGCCTCCTCTCAAGATCCTTCCACTGGACATTGATTGTAGCCTTCAGTTGCGCCAACTGATGCACACTCGCCTGGGCTCGGCCCACATGAATACATTCACCAAGCGCCTCTCGGAAGCGTTGGCTCAGGATCTAAACAAGACCCAACAGACCAACGGGCCTGCCCTGCCTGTTTCTCAGGAGCAAGCTGTACCGCTCAACCTGAGCAAGAAAGCCACGACTAAGAGGTCATCTGATGACATGGATTCACAGTGGCAAAGCTGTGGAGACTCTGAGGCCAAGAGGCTGAAGATGGAGCCTGTGGACCTTTGCTTGACTCTGAAGCAGAATGGAAGCTTCTCAGGAGTGACACTGGTCCAGGATGAACCAGCTGATCTGAGTTGTCCACGCAGGGTCAGGGCTCTTCAGGACAGGACTAGCTTAGTCATAACTGGCTCTCAGAATTCACCTTTATCTCCTAAAGCTGACCTTAATGTTTCCTCAGACTCTGTTTTCCCTTTGAGTGTTGTCTCTTCCTCTGGCAGTGCTCTGAAATGGCAGGAAACGGAATTGACCCCAGTGGATCTCAAGTTGGAGGAGACCCCTGTGAGAACATTGGTTCATCAGAATGCAGAATCTTGCCCTAAAAGTGAGCAACTCTCCCCACGTATGCCTTATGAGGATTCCAACACAAGGGATTATAAAGTTCAGTCTCTTAAAGAGCTCTCCAATTCACACTTTTCCAAGCCGTCACAAAGCTGTTGAAATGCAGGCATGAAAGCATGCCCGCCTAAAAATGGCCACTTCATCGTTCCAACCCTCACTTCCCTCTGCACCCTTAGCACATACATTTTTTTCATGTTCAAATGGACAGTTCTGCTTCTTGTTACTTCTGCATTAGTAATCTGCTTAGTGTCTAAAACACTACTACTGTAATTATTATTTTTACCCTATGGTTTTTAAGTAAAGTGTGTGGACTTTTTTTATTATTATTATTATTATTATTATTATTATTATTATTATTTTATTGCAGAATATATGCATTGGCCTTGAGGGGGCCCAGCCAACAAAGGTCATTTAGTTTGACTTGGGGGAACAATTTGGTTTTGTTCTCTACAAGTAAGGTGCTGTTATGATGATACAGGAATTCTAAATCCTGTCTTTTACGATAATTCATGTGCATATTTGTCATGTTTGGTCATTAACTTAAAACCCAGTTCCACAGGAATTGGAAGGCTACTGTAGTTTTTTCATCATTTTATGGTAATAAATATGCTATTTTATGCTAGTTATTGCTTTATATATTGTAAGCCAGCTGTCATTTAAAACGAAATGTTTTCCATTTGTTTTGTCTTGAGGTGCCGTTGATTTGAGGTTTGATCTTTTATACATTCTCATTTTCCTCTGTTGACTAAACCAAGCCAATGCAGTAAACATCCAACTCTACATTGTAGAGTGTTATTTTTGGTGGCTGTTAATATTAAACATTTTTTTTTTTTTTTTTGTGTGCAATTATTAGTGTTTAGGTTTTAAGGGGTCCACCGAGAGCATAGTTCTTTTTTAATTTTTTTAAAAATTCTTTTATTTATATATATATTTTTTTTATGGGCATTGTTTTTATCTTTAAAGTCTTTAATGTAGATGAATAAGGACTTGGTCTTCATCCGTGAAGGTTTTTATTTTTATTTTTTTTTATTTTTTTTACTCCATGTAGAATTCATAAACCTGTTTACAGAGCAATGGATATGGAGACATTGGGAGAGGTTCATAAACTTTTCATCAGGGGTGTAAATTTCGCCCGCGCAACGATTTGATTACAATTCCTGAGGAGCAATTCGTTGCGTCACGAAATCTTACGTTTTAAATCTGATTGCTTGGTACAATTAGATTTATTATACCCCCCTCCAAAGATTTATGTTCTGAGCACATTTAAAAATAGCCTGAGAATTTTACTTTGACAAAAAAAAAAATGAGTGTATACTTTATTGAATATCGTTATAATTGATTACAATCGATTCTAACATTCCAAAACTGATGCAGTTGAATCGCCACCTTCAGGTCGACGCATCATGCCGCATTTTTACACCCCTACTTTTCCCACTTTCCTGTTTTGTTTTGGTTTTGTATTTTTCTCTGTCTTCATGACTGGTTTACAACATTAATTGAGCAGAATTAATGACACACTTGTGGTTTAATTCAGCAGCTCTGTTTAATGAGTGACATTAATCCATTATTGTATTTAGTCCCAGCGTGTTGGACATGGATTGTTTCTTTTAATTTCTGTTCTTGAATGGAAAAAAAATCAAATCAAATGTATAATTGCGCTTAATTTAAAGTCAGAGGTGCAATGAAAGCTAATGGTGGTCTTATTAGATTCACAGTAACATAGTATTGTTAATCTGTGTCCATAGCTGTTGAATAAAATGGACTAAATGCTTGCTGGGTTAAGCTACTTTAAAAAGCAACAAAACTGGTGGTGAATAATGTGCATCATCCAGTCTTGTGTATCGATTCTGTCTGATTTGTTGTGATCTCAAACACAAACTGTACTTTTACTACACAATATTCTGTGGACTGTCTGATAGGAACATCCCTTATTTGTACATATCTTTTAGAAGAAATATTTTAAAGGAACCAGACTCTATGACAGAATACCAGACTCATGCAACACTGAATATTTATAATAAAATGTTATTCTGACCTTTTTTGTCTTACTGACTTATCTATTTTGTTTATTGCATTGTTTTTTGTTGTTGTTGTTTTTGTTTGTTTGTTTTCTCCCTAAAGCTGCACTGTAGCCGTTTGGCCACTGGGTGGGGTTGTTCTCTCATGGTCCTTGTATGGTGTTTTTGCAAGCCTTCCTGGACTACGTGATTATGCATTCCACCATTTTGGAATGAATGTATTCTTTTTTTTTTCTTTTTTTTTTTTCTTCTTCTTTTTTCCCCCCAGCACAGGAGGAAATAGTGTTTTTTGTAAAATGGCTGTGATGATCTGTTTTATAGATAATTATTTATTATTACTGATCACTTCAGATAGGCTGGAGCATAAGCCTGAATTGTGAACTGGTGCCAAAGTGAATTTTGTTTCAACAGTTTGCTACACTTTAGTCAGTCTTCGCTGTAGTGTTTATACCGAACACTGCCACAGATATGACCAAGTATTTCTAAATTAAACATTTTGCACACTGCTGTTACCTTTAAAGCAATTTTTTACCAAGTTTACCCAAACTGTCAGTCCATGTACGCAATGCATGCGTGTGTGAGATCTGCTCTTTTGCTCTTTGCCCCCCCCCCCCCGTCCAAACAAAGACAGAACAAAGCTTGGATGGAAATGAGCACATTCCATTGCTCGCTAAACTAACAATGTGTCGCGCAGGTTAGGACAACACGCTCAAAACGTACTTCAGACGTGACATTTTGCACTAGGGGTGTTACATGCACTAGTCATTTATTGTGCAGATTTGTCTTTTGCACATTATTTATACATATTTATTTTTTAAGAATTCTTTATCAGCACTGTCTGGTGATCAGACTGTTTTTTAATATTAAACTATGTTCATATTGTCTCATGTGATAGTAGTCCACTATTCCTTAACGTCCAGGATATCACATTATTTTTTGAAAACAAATGGCGCACATATCACGAGGGCCAAGAGTAGACATGTTCTTATTTTACTTTCTGTCCTCCTTGTATCACTTCTGTTTCTCACTTTTCCATTCTAACATGAAAATGTTGAGCTGATTGCCTTACAAAATAGCACTCTCCTATTTTGGGTTTAACATGCTTCATGTGGTCAATAGCTTTTTATATTTTCCCCTGCTTTAGTCCTCTGCTTGCAGGAGTTGGTTGTATAAGGGTGTGAGCTGTAAGGGTTGCCAGGTCGGCGTAACAAAACCAGTCCTATGGCCACTCAACCAGTCCCAATGGTCAATAAAAAACAGTCCAATTCCAAAACTTATAACCCTCCCAAGTCCTGTATTAAACATCATGACTGCCATTGAAAAATCATGACTGCCATTGAAAATATATTGTAATATTTACAAGGTAACATAGTATGATACCCTTTGAATGAAGTAGTATTAGAACCATGCAGTTTTCTTAAGCAGCAGGGTCCTAAAATGGTCTTGTATTATTAGATGTATTGTCATAAATAAAGAATAGCAATGTGAATGAGTGAACCAGTTCACTGACGCACAACAAGCACATGCATACAGTAAAAGTAGTCTACTATTTTTATTTCATATGCATTTACTATAGTTACAATACCTTATTTCTACTGATACACCATTTCACCTGTTAATCCACTATTAACCACACCCACACACACATAGATAAACTATACCTTTACTGTTGACATAAAAAATAATCCAGAATACCTATTTGTCTTGCAAAACATTTATATAATTCATGTCATGTATGCAAAACGTCCAGCCTCCAACCTGCGGACAAAAAAGTCAACCGCCAGCAGCAAGTCAAAAATAATTCAATTCCAGTTTAAAGCATGTCTGTTTGTTACTTTAATGAGTGAAACCTGTGTTTTCTGAAGAAAGAGAAAAGTTTTCTACGGTAGTCATTATATTCCCCTTGACTGCTTTCACTTCACTGTAGTTGCAGTATGAGTATGTGTCTCCATCTAATCATTAGCCAATCGCTGTTTGTGTTCTCGCTAAGTTTCATTACAGAACAGTGAGAGGTCAAACAGTCAAGGACTCTGGTGTGTGTAAAACAAAACTCAACCCTCCCACCAGAGCGCTACACTACATTACATTACAGTCATTACAGTCATTGGCAGGCCATTTTTCCATTTACTCCACACTCTGGTGTACTGCCAAAATAGAAAATGAATCACGACATATATTTCTTGCATGTTTCTTTGAAAAGATTTCAGTGAGTCTGTCGCTTATTTGGCGGATCCTAATGCGGTCATGAAATCAGAAAACTGGATCATTGTTCTTAATCAGCCCCGTTGTATTTGAACATGGTGTGATTATAGACCAAGGCTCAAACACCTTCCTTTGGCCTGGTGTCTGCCACTAAAAGATTTCATCGAGAGCAATCCTCATCACATAACCACCGAAAACAATCTTTGCAGGCTGTAGGAAATGACAAGAACCGGATGAGTGAGAAGAATGAATTAATGGGCAGTGGAGGGTAGGGAGGCAGCTCAGGGGGGAAAGTGAGATTATTATTGGCTGAGACAGCAAGCAATGAGGGGGTAGGGGTGTACCGTAGTGGGTCACTGCTGTGGAGGTGGGGCTACATCTCTAGAGGGTGATGAACTAAGCACACTGGCTTAGCGTATGTTTGTCTGTGTGAGCATGTGGGCTGTTCTTTTTGAGATAAACTGAGATGTATATGATGTAGTGGTGATTTACAGGTGTTAGTCTAAAGCCATGACTGAGTATTTGGGGGAGAATGAACCGAGTCCTGGCATAGCAGAGAGCTCAGCTTTAGCCAAGCTTTTGCCTTTTGGCTGTATGGGTTAATTTTATTAGAGACTTTCATGTGGTTTCCTGAGAGTACCAGACATTCTTTTTTTACACAACATGTGATGATTGTGACCATGTAGCCACTGCAATGGGCTCATGTCCTAATTTTTACAATAATAGCTTGATGGTATTCTTTTATCAACTTTCCGATGACCTCATAACTTCTGATGATTCTTTCATTTTCAGTGAAAACTGGTGCCCAGGCAAGTGGCCTTTCCCTTCCACCTGCTCAGCAAACAAACATTTAACAATGACTACATAGTAGTTGACAGGATATATATACAGTAGGATCCAAAAGTCTGAGACCACATTGAAAATCGGGGATTTTTTTCATTGCCACTGTATGGCACTCTAAAACACTTTGCTGAAACTGGATCAGTCGTATCCACAGCACGATCAGGGGCAGACCAAAAGTGAGCACACCATCAGAAGAGCAATACATAAAGCTTTGTTCACTGAGAGAGAGAACAGCAACTTCAGCACAGATACAGAATGTGCTGAATAAAGAACGAGAGACTCCAATCAGCAAAAGTAGTGTCAAAAGAAGACTAGCTAGTAGTGGTCTCAAAGGACGAGTAGCGTCTCTAAACCACTTCTCAGGAAGGGAGACAAGGCCAAACGCTTGGCATGGGCTAAGACATTCCAACATTTCACGGTGGATCACTGGAAAAAAGTCCTGTTTACTGATGAATCCAGGTTTGAGATTTATGACAGTAACAGAAGGGTTTATGTAAGGAGACGAACAGAAGAGAGACTGATACCACAGTGGATCAAAACAACAGTAAAACATGGTGTTGGATGTTCAATGTGCTCTCAGACTTTTGGACCCCACTGTATATATGCAGGTAACATGGAAGCTGGTATTTGCACTGTATTGCTTTGACATTTCAGCATGTTCAGTGGATTTTTCAAATGCTTTCCAGATTCTTATTATTTTGAATAATGTATTTCCAACATGGCGCAGGCATGTTTGTTATTGTTAATGGGCGATTCTTGTGATTCTTATTCCAGGCCGTAAATGATCATACGGTGCCGTTACAGATAATATATTATGTATAAATATGCATCATTTAATATATAAAATGACACTTCTTTTTTTTAAATCACTATTTAAATGCTTTCTATATTTTGAATGATCTAATTGCCACACAGAGCAGGTGTTGGTTATCTCTCTTTGAGTGATTCTTTAGACCATACATTTTAATATGGTGTCATTACAAATCAAATATAATATAACAATTAAACTTATTATAAAATGTAAAGTACTGATAGAGGTAACATAAAAGGTTTGATGGTATTAGTATAATAGAGCTTTAACACTTCAGTATACTCATTTTCAAATAGATTGCCACATGGGGCACATGTGTCCGTTATCTCTCAAGGGGGCTAAGGAAAGCAGCGAAAAGTAATCAGTCACTGAATGCCACTGACATTCCACACAGCGTGAGGCCAATGAATCCTTTAATAGAGCAGCAGGTTAGTTAGACCCATCAAGGGCTAATCCCCAGGAGGACGTATTTTGTATAATGGTATCTTTGGTATCTCCTGGAAAGCTGCTCAATGGCTTATGGTTAAACTTCACACATGATCCAGCTGGTCAAGGTTTTAAAGCTGAATACTAGAGCAAAGGTTTTAGTGTGGGAATGGTAGGTGGAGAGGGTAGATCTCTATGAGCACAGTTCTAGACACTTGTAGTGTGTATTGTGTAATTATGTTTATACGTTGCCTCTATTTTAGATTCATTTACAGCAATTTAAATTTGTACCATTTTTACCACTTTATCAAGGCCTGATAGATATAATATTTTGTTCAGGTTGCTTACATTATATGCCAGAGTGATGAATTTCAAGGTTTTTAGTCACCATTTTGATTCTCAGGTTCAGTTCTGGCTGTCAGGGTGACAGAAATCCATTTAAGCCTTCAGACTTGGCTCTCAAGGCCTAATAAATCAGATGTCAAATAAGCATACTGTTCAGAAATCTGTGTGAGAGTAATGCAGACAATCCTAAACAACTGCAGGGAGACTGTCCCTGCTTTGAATTGCAGTTTTATCTGTCCTTCAAGTGCAGTCGTTCAGCACTTCATTACTCATAATGAATCAAATTCCCATCGCATCATCATTATCTCTCGACAACATTGCCACATGAAGAGCACAAAATTAGATGGGTAATGGTTTTAAATCACTGTTATTGCCCCAGTCCCATCGTTGCCTATACAAATTTACTGAGAATGTCTAATGTTGGGCTATTTAATTACTGTAATAAACCAAAACAAGGCTCGGATTCACCAGTTTAACATTCGGCTTCTTCTTTAGGTTAGTTAGAACATTAACATTGACTATTTGACAGTGAGTATAAATCAAACTCAAGCTACAATTTCATTCAGACACATTAGAGATTTTAGTGTGGAAGCAGTGATCTGTACATGAACTAGACCGTTTACACAATACAATGATTGATGGAACAAGACAAGGTGCTAACATTTCTCCTGCACTGCAATTTTTCATCCTTTCTGGTGGTAGATTGTAAATATTGTGGCCTTGAATTGGAGCAGGATGATTGATGATAAAGAGATTTCAATTACCAATAAGGTATAACAAGGTTGTGTTAAGTGTTTTATATTGTTGCTGCTATGAAAAACAACTTGTATTTCTAAAGCAACAACCTTTCAGGAGAGAATAAAAACATATTTGATTTCCGTGTGTTAATCGTAATTCAGATTAAGTACCATATTAAAAGGCATTAAATCAGTTATTTATGTATACATGAGTAAATGATGGGAAATAATCTCAGTTTGGCAGAAATGCCTGTTGTATACATCTTGGACAGGCTATGGATTAAGACTTTGTACCTGTGGCCTATACGTTTGCCATGTAGTAAGTCTCCGTGGACCAATGTTGGAAATCTGTCATGGCAACCAGCACTGAATTCCCCTTGGAAACCTCTGCCATGATCTTAAAAATGTTAATAAGGGTTTGATACAGCTTAGCCTGTTGACATTTAAATTCTGAAATTATGTCCACTTCATCTGAATTACCCTGATATAATGAAATATGCTTTAGCTTGAGTGCTGCAATCTCCTCACACAAATGCTGAGTCACATACTAGTATATTCAGCTCTAAATAACTATCAATACACTGTAGACAAATCATCCATTACCTTGTCATTACAGTACCTTTACAATACAATAGACATCCAGAAGCTAACTGGCTTTGCGGATCTTCTTTCAGATCGAGGGAGAAAGCAGCTGTGGTGACTTGCAGGCAGACCTATTCTGAGACTAAGGACGACTCCGTGCTGAAGTCCGCTATCAGAACAGGTAGAGAGCCCACTAGGGCATCTCCATCTCCACGTCTAACCAGCAGTCTTCCCCGGCCAGCTCGCCCCTCCACCCCACCACAACCTGAGACTCAGCGTCCCAGTACGCCCTTGGTCTTGCAGAAGGTCTACAGCCAGACCTTTCCTCAACCTCAGCAAGGGCCAGACAACAGGCCTGGGCAAAACTGGACTAAGTCACAGTTTGTCTCAAAGCTGAGGCAAAATGCCACAACTGGGGCAAAAAACAACCAGGAGATTCAAAGCGTTCCAGAGAAGCCAGGAGTATCAGTCTCAGCTCGGCCTTTCCAATGCGTTACGCCAATTCAAGGTCTTAATACCAACAAAAAATGTTTGGTAAGTCACCAGCTCCCAACCATCAGCAGTCAAGAGTCTGAGGACAGTGGGATTGTCAGAAAGAACCCTGGCTTCATTCGAACATTTTCCCCTTCGAAAGGGCTAATGGGCGCCATATCAGGGGATGCACATAGTAGGCTACTTGCGTCAAACGGAAAAGGCCAGTCATCAGATAATTCAGCACAAATTGCACCAGCTCCTCATTCGAATGAGAGAAGCCTGCAGAGATATTCATCCCACGGTGACAGGAAGTACTACTTGGACCTTCCCATGCACACTATACCCAACTCTCTCATCAACATAAGCAAATCAGACTTCAACAGCACAACTGTTGAGCCATCTCAACTTGTTTCCGTTGTGGATGCAAGGGGCAAAGATGGAGAGAAGGAGAGAAGCTACCTCTTTACTCCTCCTCCAATCAGCCCTGCTCAGGAGGCCATCCTCTACCAGAGCCTTGAGGAGGAGATCCTGTTCAATCTACAACAGCTTGGCATGGACTCTGACGGTGGTGACTCAGAGGATGAGCAGTGCAGTAGTCGCCCTGAGACCCCTCTTAATTCTCCAGAGAACTCATATGAAATCCAGAAACCTTCTATCTCCATCACGTCCTCTGCTGCTTCCAATTCTTCTAGACCAACTGATACAAGAGATGCTAGTTATGAAGCAGTCATTAGTGATCTCTCAAAAAAGAAGATACTACTTGAAAAAGTATCTGTTGAAAATTGGATGAACACTCTTTCCAGAGGTCTCAAAGGTAAGAAGCAAGAAAGCCATACTAACACCAATTCAAGCCACCTGAAAGTTTCCAAATCCTCTATGGCCAGTTCCTGGTCTTCCCTAGGCTCCAGTATGGAGTCAAAAGATTCTATTGAACCATCCAAGACCTCTAAAGCCAACAGAATTTTGGAGGCAGAATTGAGTAACTCATCAAACTCTGGTATTGGTAATAAGGAGAAGTTTTGGGCCTCTTGTTCAGGTCAGAGAAGGTCCTTGAAGAAGCCAGAACGAGTGCCTTCCATCTATAAGTTGAAACTGAGGCCTTGTGTGCGCCCCAGGCTGGACCACAGACCTGACAAGAAACCCACGAAGATCCCCAAACCAGTTTGCTATAGAAGAAGTCCAAGTCCAGGAGACACCACTCAGGATAATATGCCAGTAAAGAGCACTGCTATGTCTGATACTCGGAAAGGACTGAATATTCCTCGTAGAGCCTCCACCATAAGACGCTCCAGGAAAAACTCTCAAACTAAATCCAAATTCAGTGCCACACCAGGGTGTGCCACAATGTGCAGAGGAGCAGATCAGGAGACGATGGTTAATCAGGACCTCGAATTCTGGGTTTAATGGGTTTTCTTTTTTGCATTTTTACTCTCATCTGTAATTTGTGCCATTTTTTGTATCTCACAAATTAGCAGGGGTAAAAACTCTTCATTCATCTTCAGTAACCACTTTATCCTGGTCAGGGTCAATGTAGATCCAGAGCCTATCCAGGGAACACTGGGCGCAAGTTGAGAATACACTCTTGATTGGATGCCAGTCTATTGCAATGCACCACACACACGAAACTCTGCACAGACAGTAACTGGAGCTCAGGATTAAACCCCAGACCCTGGAGCTGCGAGGCACCAACACTACCTGATGCGCCACCATGCTGCCCAGGGGTAAACTCAGCAAGGCCAAATCATGATCAAAGACTGTTTTTCATGATATACAAATTTGCTTTAATGAGGAACTTTGAACACTTGGAACAGTTTCTGGACTGTGCTTAGAATTTCAAATGTGCACAGGATTGTTCAGGTTAACATGCTTTGGCATGATCAAATAAGCATTTTCTTTCCCCAGAGACCAGGCACAGAGCAGCTGGAGGGTTGGGGAAATAAAAAAAAGTGCACACTGTATTTACTGCTCACACTCAGATGTTTTACAGCTAGGTTTGCTCTGTCAAAGCACAGCAGATGCACAAATACTCACAGACATTACACAAATGCCTGCATTGCAGAACCGGTTTGCAACAAATTATATCTTTAGTCCCATGCAATCACTATATATATTATATAGGCTGCTTTTGTTTATCCCCAAACAATTAATATTAGGAAAATATCTAGCATAGATATCTCACTGAGGTTATTCTTAGCTGTATTTTCCTTATAACAGTTTGCAAGTCACCTTGCCTGCTTGTGTTTGCTAGTGCAGCCTTTATAAATAAACCCCAGTGTAAGTCTGGAGCTATTTATAGCCTCCTTGAAACTGCAGTCTGTCACACCAGAGCAACTGCACCCCATGCATCTCTCCACTCTCACCTCTCTCATTCTCTATCTCCTTCTCAAATTTCTCTCAGAGGAGAGGACCACATTAGACTTCTTATGATTATCTGTAGGCATAGAAATTGGCCTGACGTGGCAGATTGGTGACTTTTAGAGAAACCCGGTTAAAAAAATGTTTTCTTGGAACTTCCATAACTAACGGTAAGTATTTAGAGCCAAGTATATAAGTACAAATTAAAATGCTCCTCCATCTTTTATGTTTTTTGAAATGGAAAGCTTTAATTACTATGACCACTGTACCAGAAATAACTCTTGTGGGCTTTCACAATAAATAAAATATCTGTGATCTGATACCAGCAAGATGATTTATTATCAATTTTAGTGCAAGAACATCCATTAAATCCTCCAAGAACCTATTGTATTTGATATATACAATATCAGACACCTTTTTTTTTCTTTAATCAACACTTGTGTGTTTCCTCCCAAGAAGGGAACTAATTATAATTTATTAGGGGTTATTTCCGAACAGATATTAAGCATAGTGCACAATAAATCATTTTCTCAATAGGGATTCTCAATAAAAAATACTAAAGATAAGACTAGGTTTAACTCTGGACCATAAATATTTATCTTGACATTTCATCATATATGAGACAAATGTCATTCACTCTCAGTAGTGTTTTGAAGAAGAAAAAAAATCCATATACATATAAACCCCCTTCCCCATTAAAAAAGGTTTTGTGAAATAAAATTTATCATTTTTATTCAACATTCAATTGCTGGGGCATTGTTTGATCTAGATGTTAAAATACAGAGCCTTGTATTGTATAAAATATTTTTTTTAATGATGTGACTATCAAAGGTGTCAGAGGGGAGTAATTGCAAATTTCACGCTAGAACCCTTTTTTTTTTTTGGTAATATTGTGCTATCCTTCAGAATGAAAAATGAGGTCAAGTTGAAATTGGGTTCCATATTATAGGATAATAAAAATGTAACCCCCTCTTTCGCTTAGGTCCTGGTACACTGGTGAACTATATCAAATGATTCACTGACCCATTTCCTGCTCTAACATTTCATTTGTGGGTGAAATTAGGGCATAATTCATGCCTTGTCATACACCACAATACCAGGGGACAAAATGCATCTGAACGAGTTAAACAGGTAAGTCCTAACATGGAAGAATCCACATGTGCTCTTATGTATTGCACCCTTGTGATGAATGAGACGCACTTTTGCTCAATCTAACTAGAACTGGAAGATCCATCAATGTATGCCCAAGAAAAAGCAGAGATGGGATTCCTAAAGCAGACCCAGCATGAACACATTATTTGCATTTTCAGCAGTATGATATTAAAGCTGATTTTTGAGGCTTCGGACATCGTTGAGGCGTTTCAGTCGGCCTGTTTCCTGGAGAAGCAGCATCTGTGGATTCCTCTTGGCATCAGAACGCAGTTTGTGCGAGCAGAGTACACATTTCCCTCACTGAAACATCCACGACAGTTGCTCCTTGGCGAGAAGGGCGCATTATCACAGCTATAATTGGGTTTCCTTTTCAGAGAAAGTGAGCCATCGTGACGAACTCGCACCTCACATGAGAGCACAGCGTTCTCTCCTGAGCGCCCTCTGAAAGCGCACGGTGGTGTGCATGTGTTTGCAGCGGGAACAGCCCACGCTGCGCAGCGCTTCGCCGAACAGCAGCAGGACGTGCCAGTTGAACTTGGCTGAGCACTCCACATAGCCGCACTTCCAGCTCTTGCGCACCAAGTCCGAGACGTTGTGGCGCGGGATGACCCGGCCTCGCTGGAGATCGCGCTTGTTGCCCACGATCAGGATCGGCGTATCCGTCGCGCCCGTCAACCTGCGTAAGCCCGACACAAGCACACATCAATGGTGGTGACTAAAATGATTATTGGATGTGCTAAGGGTTCACACTGGAAAGGAAAAGGAAAAGACAAATGCCCAGTGCTGAATTAAAGAGTTAATTTGTTCAACACTGGAGATTTTGGAAAATTTGGAGTGCGTTTACATCTTAAATTTCTCGACATTGTATTAAAAGGACATTATTCCTTGGATATGTCCTGCAAATACAGATGCTGTGTAAACATAGGTGGGGGCCTAATGTAGTAAAATGCGATACAAGTGGTATGCTATGCCCAGTTGTAACCGGGGTGTTAATTTTTTTTTCCCCTCCGAGGATGGTCCGTGTTTGCTGTTTTGGTGTGGGTGGGATATATTTCTGTTTCTATGGTGAATATACACAATCATTTGACAACACCCAATAATGTGCTGTCGAAAAGCATGACACTTCAGTTGAAAATTTTGTGCAGCAGCTAATAAGGCAGACCAGGGCTTTCTAAGGCTCAGTTCCTGTGCACTACCTGTCTGTCTACAGATGGGGTTTCGGTGTTGAAATGTCAAGGAGAGAAACGCTAGTAATAGGGGGAAAAAGGGCCGACCTCTGAGCCTCCCCTGCCGTCTGCCACATAGCGAGATAACACTGGTTTTGTGACTTCCCTTATGTCTTTCACAGAAAATGTCTCTGACAGTTCCAAAGGAAAATGACTTTTCCACTCACCAGAACAGCAGAGAGGCCAAAAAGTCATTTTCCAAGAATAATTGGGCCCCTCAAAATAGCTCAAATTAGTGGATTAAATTTTGGCCTAATTCATTCAAATGCTATGAGTCGCTGAGTGGTATTTCAACAGTTTGTTTAATTTGGCTGGAGTGAATATTTTAATTAATAACGCGACCCGGTCGTCCAAGCTAATTCATCTTAATCAGCGAGTGTGCACTCTGTCTGGGGATGTATATGTATGTATGTATGTGTGTGTGTGTGTGTGTGTGTGTGTGTGTTAAGGCAGTCTGGTCTCATTAGGCTTTCCTTCTGTCAATCTCCACGGTGGGTCTAGGCCTTAGTGAGCAAGGTGGCTGAGTTTTGCTCATCCATCACAAGCTGTGACAGTTTGCAACCTCTGATCTCTACACATCTGCTACCTCTTCCTACTGTCTCAGCCACAATGACACAAAGGAGGCAGGGGATCTGGACGTGGATGTGTTTATTTATGGGTAACTTCACCTCTTTTTAATTGGTCTACATGTGTTTACTGTTGCTGTGACTAATCAGTAAGTGAGTTGGGTGTCTTTGGGTTTCGGGCCGTACACACCATGTGGATGAGAATGAGATCAACCAGGCCCAGTTTACTTCTACTAATCGAGCATAAATAATAATAAAGGAATATTTTCTTGTACATTTTTGCTACCAGTGGGTAAGAGGCACATTGGATGCAATAATTTACTGAGGGGTAAATTCACCGTTCACAATTCATTTGTCTTTATTTTCCATGTTTACTTTGTCTATGACTTATCAGTCAGTTAGTGGGTGTAAATATTTATGGAATTGTGAGCCTTGGCTTTCAGTTTGTGTGCATAACTGAAGTGAATTCAATTATGAAAAAGGAAAAAAAAAAAGTGAAGGAAAAAGAAGAATATATTGTGGAGACAAATCTTAGTAATGAACAGCTAGGCACATGCACTAGAACGAATAAGTCTGAAGTTAAAGGTGCAGTTTGTAATGTTAAAAATGGTTTCTAGACATGTAAAAATCATATATTTTTAAAGATACTTTAAAAACACAGTGGTTTGTAATATTGGCATGCAATGGATCGGGCTAATTACTTCATTTTAGGCTTCTGCTTATATTTTTTCTGGCCCAGAAATTAGCTTCGCCCCCAACTGGAACAGGGTTGCTGAGCTGCAATTCACTTTGTAGTCAGTAAAGGGGTCTAAAAATCACAAACTGCTGATTTAAAAACCAATTTAAAAATTTTTTTATGCATTAAAATATGCACTCATTAATTCACCCACGCCTTTAATAACTCCCTCTAATCTCCATGCACTCTCTCATTAACTAATTTGCTAGCCATCATGCTCAGCATGTTACTGATTGATACACTGAGGCATTAATCCGTTCAGTAATGCATAAAGTTAGAGCATTAATCTGCTCTTTCCCCAGATCTGGTTCAGCATTTAAATCGTAGTTGTAAAGCATGTACAGTTCAAACAGGGTCATAAATTCCGTACTCGGAAAAAAGTAGAGACGTCAGCACGACATGAGTTTCATCGGTCAACTCTGAATGTTTTCTAAGATTTTACATTTACCACATATCCTTTACAACTACAAAACTTTCCCCGCGTAGCCTATTTAAAAAAATAAATATTATACATATTATATAATCGTCAAAAACACAACACCCAAGTTTAAATACATTTATTATTTTACCTGCTCCAAATCTTTTTGTTAATATCGCTTTACAGGCTCAAAACCATGCTGGCCCTGTTTTGATTCCATATTGATTTTATCCCGGCGAGAGAGAAGCAGGTGTTGGCACGTACCTACAAATCCATACAGCATCCAAACAAGCTTAGACTTAACCAGTGAGATTAATGCCAAAACAACAGCTTGGAACAAATGGCTAACTTAATACTGATTTATTAACAGTCATCATTTCTCCCTGAAACAGGAGCTGTCCTATAAGGCGTCCTATCAGTGCCAGCCAGCTGTCTGCTGATTTTGCTAGTTGCTGAACCAATAATCACATAGCTCTGGTGTGTGTGTGTGTGTGTGTGTGTGAGAGAGAGAGAGAGACAGAGAAAGAGTAAGCAGCTGGCTTGTCAGCCTCGACGAGACTTAATTGTGGCGAAATCAATAAAACATGTTTGTCACCACCAGCGCTGCCGCCCCGGCTTTGACGCAACTGCGGCATGACAGCTGACGCCATCACTCCCAATCAATCAACATCCCAATGACAAGTGCACGCGACCGTGGAGACTAAACGGGACCGGTGTTGCTGAACACGTCAATACATTCCTAAACACACCGTCTCCCATTTCAGATAGTCCAATTATCTCACTTTAGTAGTGGTGTCTGTTAGATTGCACACTTTGTTTGGTGTAGTTATATAATTACTTGATACGCTTTTTGTGTGTATCCCAACCGCCCTATTCTGTATTCGTCTTTGGAGGACTCAGGTCTCCATGTGTCTTATTAACTTTGCCTGCGGTTAGCCTCGTTTGCACAAATTGCTACACTTTCCTAACACTAAGTGGACTTTGTAGCTGCTTCCCTTCCTCTGTGATTTATTGATTAAAGCTAACAAGCCTTGGTGACTTTGCCATGGAGGCGTTTAGGCCTGGAATGCATGGCACCTAACAACTAGCAATTAGCACGTACATATGAAAAATGAGTTTCACTTTGTGCATATGTTTTAGGGGCGTGGCTTTAGAGGGAACACCGAATAAAGGGAGTGGCTGTAGCCTATTTTGTTTGAATTTTAAGCTTCAAAACAGCTAGCTTTAGACAACTTCCTTCAACATCACTTTACTGTACCTTTAAAGTGCACCATCTAAGGTGGCTAGTGCGCAAGACATTTTTAGGAGGATGTGGACGTGACGGTGGGCCCCAATTCACCCTTCAGGAAAATCCCTTCCCCAAATCAGGAGAGCAGAAAAAGGACAATTCTGTTGGCGCGTTTGCGAATGGTGAATTGGCATGGTGAAGCAACTGTGCTGTGATTACAGCGGGACCACCATTCATCAAAGGAATCAAAGAAGAGAGAGAGAAAGAAGGCAAAGGAGACGTGGGAGCAACAGAAAAGACTGGAGAAAGAAAGAAGAGAGAAAAAAGTGGCTACAACATCCAAAACCACATACTGTAGTGTAAATTGAATATTAGGAGGCTATGATGCTATCCTTATCATTATCTACAGCAAAATTGCTGTATTGACCTAAAATTGCATACTACCATACTAAATAGTCAATATAACACACCACCAGTGAATTTAAGACATTGGGAGCCTACTACACTATTATCTACAGCAGTATACATCCCATGATTAGAATTAAACTTCATATTTGTAGTGTTTTAAGCAATTGAGCTGTGACTTCCACAGTTGGCTATGTTGGAAACGGCAGACAGTCTGTCAAAATACTATAAACGGTACGTTGCCATAATATTTAGACATACTATTTAAGGTGGTTGAATACGGTTTTGGATGTATTCAGAGAGCCAGAGTAGAAGGTGATAAAAAAGAGAGGCGGTGCTGTGACACCGTTGCCCGTACCGGGTCTCCAGGATCTGTTGGCGCATGGTCTTGACGTACTCAAAGCTGTCGAAGCAGCAGATGTCGTACACCAGAATGTAGACGTGGGCGCTGCGAATGCCTCGACAGCAGACGTCCGACCACTCCTGAGCGACAAAAGGACAGGTCAACAGTGAGCCTAAAAAGATCTTTGAAACATTGTATCACGTCCTCACAAAACCCTGTGATTTTAAAATCTTCCGTGAAAACATGAGGACATCACATTTTTCGCAAAATCCTAATATAAAGATGTTGCTCCGTTGCAATCACGGAAACCATTATAAAACCATCAGGAACCACTAGGAACTTGTAATGGTTTGTAATGGATAGTAATGATGCTTTGTGTTTTCCACATTGGTTGATATCCCAATGTAAAGAGCCCTGATGGTATAAC
>JAOUQW010000019.1:15378303-15396763 GCA_028565825.1 Olivaichthys viedmensis | reverse complement strand
CCTTTCTCTCCCTCCCTTCCTCCATCATTTCACCTTCCTTTTCATTCCCTCCCTTCTTCCTCTTTCATTCCTCCATCTCTTTCTTCTTTGTTCACTCTCTTCCTCTCCCTCTGTCACCTTCTTCCTGTTCTTTCTCTGTTTTTTATCTCCCTTCCTTCCTTCCCCCTTTCTCTCTTCCTTCCTTCCTTCCCCCTTTCTCTCTTCCTTCCCACCGTGCCGCTGTGGTCCAGTTCTCTTTGTGCGGAGCTAAAGCGCTCGCGGATTCTTTTGGCGCAGCTGCGAACTGCCACTCGAGCACATGGTCGATATTAGTGGGGTGCTTTATCTTTGTCTTTGTCTGTCGACACGATAGAACAAAACAAAAAAAGAAAAGAAGACCAATCTGCCCCTAAGCTCACGGGGAGGTTTACATCTGGCCTAGGAATTCTACTCCAGGAATCTTTTCCATCAATCGTGCATTCCTTTCCCTGGATATGAGAAGTAGCACATCAGCGCGTTTGCATCTCTTTCGCTGTAGCAGTGACTGCCGAGAATACAGCTGTGTTAAGCAAGTCAACAGATTCTCTCTGTTTCAGGAACTCCATCACGTCGTACGCTGTAACCGATTGTCTGTGCATGGATTTAAGGGATGGAAACATCCACAGTATGATAACTGTACAAGCCAGATCACACCATTTGGTAGACCACAGTAGGCCCTATCTGCATTTTCAAATAGGCCCCTTAATGACATGTAACACTACAGCAGGGGTGCATGTGCAAGCATTAAAGGAGCTGTTTTGAATTTTCAGGGCCCTCTGCTGCGTCCAAGGCGCATTGCAAATCCAAATAAAAGCCTTCCTTTTACCCCAAAGCCAACCCCACCCCCCCTCCGTTGAAACTATGTGTGCCATGTGGGTTGTCTTTTAGGAAAAAGGTGGCAGAGCTGAGAAGCTTTTGTTCTGGCTGCGGGCGGAGCTAATTTCCGGGCCAGAAAACTCGCCACATCCGTTGCATTATCTCAACTCTCAACTCACTCTGAAATGATATGATTGTTACAGATCAACAAACACGCATAAACATTACAAACCGCGCCTCTGCATTATTTGGTAGGATATTTATTTAAACCAGACGTATTTAGAGGATCACTCCTAGCCTTGGTGGTTTATCAAAACAATGTAGAAATACAATTTTTTTGGCTTTGGTCTTGTCATGTTAATTCTTTATAAGCAACCATGTTTTAAAAACCTTGTAGCAATTTCATGGACGCACCATACTTAGAAATAGTGTTGTTTTCTTTCTGTGATGTTGTTATCCAGTATAGCGCAAGTGTTCAATTTCAAATTTATCACGGTGCACCTTCATACCGATATATTGTCAGACTCCTACCACAAACGATTTTTTCTAATTCTGAACATGTACTCGTACAATTTTATCTGGCAGAGCCAGACAAAAGTCAGGTACTTTCGAAATGTTAAGTCGTGGCCCAACCCCTCTTTGTGTGCTTGTTTATCTGATTCGCTTGATATTACAGCATGCTCCATGCTTGCATCCATTAATCACATTTGAAGTGAGGCAAACAAATACAGGGATATCAGCTTTGGATGACCTCCATAAACAGCTCGCCCCTGTGCCTAGATCACCCTTGACCTCAGGCCCAAAGAATGTGTGTGCGTCATACCCATCTAATTTCTCAGATACACACGGCCTTATCAGCATCACCATCACGTTGCTCTCATCTAGACTGTAAGTGAGCCTCGGCATGCGTTCTTTTATATCCACACAATTAACCTTTTTGATGAGTGCGGCTGTCCTTGACAGGTATTACTTCCATACTCCTTATTCTTCTACCTGGCAAGTGTCCCAATCACAGTTACAGTACACCCCAACCTCATACACCCTCAAGCTCATCAATAAGCCCTCACATCCATGAAACTTGAATACAAAGCAAGCTCAGTGCAGCCAGCTGGAATCAAACACTCTGGGCTAATGCCACTTCACATAACCATCTGAACAATACTCAACACCTGAAGGTAAGAGGGTTCAAAGGTAGGCAGACTTCATGGTTGTCCCTAAAAGGAGCTCATGAGGACTTCTCCAGGAAGTTAAAAAATGGGTCTGATGGAAATCTGATTGGTCTCGAATCATGTTGCTCAGGAAAGGAGGAATTTTTGAGTTTTGAAGTAAGGTGATATAGAACATTAGAGTTATTGAATATCAAACGTCTTGATTACAGAAGAAGGTCTAATTGGAAATCCAGTTTTTGAAGGTGGAATGGAGCAGACTATCAAGGAAGCATAAAATGAGTTTGTAAGAATACAGACTTGAATCCGTATTTACCAGCATCACCACCACCACCATCCTAATCATCACGGCTGCCAGCATTTTTGGCCTGATCCATAATCCAAATAAATGGTTTACAGATATTCAATACACAAACCTGTACATTAAAATTCGACCCTGAATGAGTTGAATGATGAAGTTGTTTTGAGTAATTCATTGAGGTGCTGAACGTTAAATCAAGAACAGATGCACAGATTGCTAATACCATGTGGAAATGTGGCTGATACCACTTTTTTTTTGTTCACCTCAATGGTATTCCATTATTCGTGAGGACCTAATCAGTATTCAGCCAACATAGCACAGGATGTCTGTATAACACCATCCTGGGAAAATGCAGGAACATGCTTATTTCTGGCTTTTCAGACTTAATGAGTGAACCAAAGATGTAAAATGTTCTGAAGATGTTAAAAAAATAAAAAAATAAAAAAAGACCTTCCCACTACTGGATAAAACTGAATTTTGAGAGATGAACAGATGTTATGCAGCATTCCTGGGTTTTGTTCTGGTTTTTGGTTCTTGTGCATGAAAATAGGGCATGGACAAGGAGACACTGCAAGAAACATCCTTGTGTAACCAAACGGGGCTTTTTACTCTGGCTCCAAAACAATGACTACCCTCTTGGAGAGAAAAGATCATTTTTTTCTTCAGAGCCAAGTTAGAAAGCCGATGGGCTCAAACCTTTTGTACTTTTTACCTTGGTCTTCTCAGCGATGCACAAATAGAGCTGGAAAAATTTCAGAGTCTGCACAGGGAGCCCTAGAGACGTCTCTCCTGTTTGCTCTCGTCTGCCAAGAAACGTCAGAGAAACGGGTGAATTCTCAACTCACATGGTGTTCCACTCTCTTAAATGTAACCATTTTGCAAAGGTTTCTGTTTGAGAGCCAGATCATGATAGTAGCTTGGGGAGTTTTAACCTCAAAGTCCAGTGGTCTAATGCCTGCATTCCTCCTGGATGAGGTCACTGTTTTAATCATGTTCAGCCGTTTTCCATGATTGACTGCTGCTTTATCATTGTGAGAGGGGGATATAAATGTCCCGTTTCTTTTTCTTTGGAATGTGTCCTCCTAGATTTCCATGCATAACTTTTAGGGAATTTAGGGAAGGGCAGAGAGATTCGGCAGCTGCTAGTGATGTACACTCGTGATGTATTTTGAGAAGATAAAGTGACGTAATTGATGAGATGACACTTCTTCACACATAGTGGTGCATTGTGTGGGTGTATGCTCCTTTGGCCTCTCTTCTTATGGATTCAAGGCCATCTGTGTAAGATAGCTGGTACAGTGAATGGCTGTTTGCTTCTTCATATAAACAGAAGAAAGGAAGTACTGAAATGACTGAGGGGCATCATTGCCTAGTTTATAAACCCTGGCATTACTGGAGAGCAAGCATGTCCACATTCCAGTCATAATAAGATCCTGACCACGGTGGTTTTGTAAATAATTTTAAGTATCATATGTTTCCAGATTTCAGGGCTGCTGCTGCTCTTAGTAATCAACAAATGCGTAATTTGGTTTTACCAAACTCATACTTTCTTTTTTGTGAAAGTGCTTGCGTATATCATTTTTCCTTGACAAGCTTTTCCAAGTTTAATGGACTTCGGTCTGCAACATTTTGATTCTGGCTTCCAGCATCTTTAAAAAAAAGAAAAGAAACAACTGCTTGTGTATGTAAGAGCACTCTGCCTGAGTCTAATGGAGGAAAGGACAATAAAAGAAATGGAAGCTCTTTAGGGTGTTTGCTGAGATTCATTAAGGCAGGACATCCTCTTCCTTGTCTTAACTTGAGCCCTGAAGTGATGAAAAATAAGGAGGCACGTTTTTCTAAATGGCCATTTGGTTGTGTTCATGAGTAAAAACAGAAATAGCTTTTTACAAAATGATTTTTCTGGATGCATGACCAAATCTTATAAGCCTTTTAAGGGAATGAGCCAAGCTGAGCTATTCTTCTCAAATGGGATTCCTAGCAGGCTTCCCATGCCTGGATGGATCAGAACATCTGGCAGTGCCCACCTCCACTCCCAATATCTGTTGCCACTCTGATGGTGATTAGGCAGCTCCCTAACATATGGTTAGAGTGATAGGCCACCATGTGGCCATGCGAGCATGTTGGGATAATAATGACTTTACTTCTAGGCCCATGTGGGCTTCGGAAAAACAAATTTAGGGAGGCGGTTTAAAAAATCCCCCAAGATGCTTGCCCTTTGAGAATTTTGAATGTACCTACCAGCTAGTGATAAACAGAATCCTTAAGTGTTTTCGCTTGATGCGAAAGGTTTGTTTTGCTGATAGATAATTCCAAATCTACCTTAGGTTATCGCTTGTCAGAAGTGGTTTAAGCTGTTTATGGTCCTATTTAATCATATACATTAAAAAAAGAATAATCAAGGAGTAGATAATTTCTTGCTCTGAAGAAATGGCTGAAAGTTTGCCATGTGTTTGAAAAACTAAGGGGTCAGCCAGAGTGCCAGAGACTTCTGTTCCTAGTCACGCTGGGTTTTGTGGCTCCCACTACATTCTGTCCTGTTGCAACTTCCCTTCAGGAAGCATTCCTGCTAAAATAAGTTTACCATTTCCCCCTAGGTGCCAACTCTTGACATCCTCCTCCTCAGTCAGCCCTTTGTCTCTTCTAATCGGGCTTTTCCTTTTATTCTCTACGGTGTCGCACACATTATCCTGGAAGGAAGGCCACTGTGCACTTTAGGATTAGACCAACTTTTAAGACTTTTCACCAGTTTTGGGCTTTGAGCATAACTGCATTCAGATTTTTCAGATACACTAAACACAAGCAACCCAAAGGTAGGTGTGTATTTGTTGGGGCTTCTTAGATTAGCAGTTCATTTTTGGCCTCCGAATTTCTGACCCCTTTATTGCAAGGTAAAACAGAAGTAAAAAGAGAAGCCTGTTTCATATTATGCTTTGAGCTACCCTTCGTGCATGAGAGACCAGTACTAACAGATTATATAAGCTATAAATAGACACTACCCATAATGCTATGCCTCATAGCAAGCCATCTCAAAGTAAACAAATTAAATTACTCATGCTGTTGATGCATCTCGAGAAATTGACCAAACTTCCAAGTAATCCATCATGTTCAAACATTCCGAGTGCTCAGGCATTTGAGCAGTGTGAGCAACAGATCTCATGTCTCAATGTTTTTTCTACACACTGTCCATTGGATGATCAGCATCACTTGTGTGCACGCCCCCTGCATGTGCTTTTATTTGAACTGCCAGTATCAGTTTGGGACGCTGCCTATGCTGATTGTAGAAGTTATCACAGTGTTTATGTCCTGGAAACATTACTCTGTGTGTTATCTGGTGCTCTGAAAAAAAAAATACTGTAGAAAGTTGCCCTACATTAAGCCTGTGCATCTCTGGCAAAAAAACAGTGATTTGCTGATAGCTCTATTCCTTATTTTCAGAATACATTCATAAGAGGGATATGTGATATTATATTAATTCTCTCTGTCTTTTATGGGTGCACAAATCTATAACCGTTTTCAGTGCACTGCTGTTCTTTTTAAGAATATCACATTTTAGGCTAAAGGCCTAGTTGGCAAGTCAGGAAAATGAGTATTTATATCCTCCAATACAGGCAGCAGGAATCAGATTCCTATTTGTGGATACGTCTCAGGGATTTATAGGAAATGATTTGCGTAGCGTAGGTGTTGGTTAAAAGCGCAGATAAGCCATTTATTTTGAAGGATATGTTAATTGAGGGGGTGATAGTTTATAGATTAAATGAGAGGCCATTTTTTTTCAGAAATGTTCTATTAACAAAATAATTTACTTTATATAAACTTTAATATAGTCTTCTCAACATATGAGGCCAATACATTTTTTGCATTTGAATATACTCTTAGGCCCTGATTTACTAAAGGTTTGCTTGTGTAAAAACATCTGCAAACTTGATAACACCTGCAAAAAACATGCAAGCTGATTGGGCTCTCGAGTGGCGCAACAAAAAAAGCGTATGCTCTATTGCTGGGAGATCGCAAGTTCGTCCTTCAGACGAAGATTGCGTCTTTCAAATGAGCAAAATAGCACATATTATCCATTTCGCGCATTTGCTTTAATGGATATGCAAATTGGGGCGTCTCTACCTAAATGTGCAAAATACAGGATTGTGTCAATGCCAATTAAACAATTTGGCACCAGCAATGTGATTTACCTCTGCCTGACAGTCACTTTGGGAACGACGATTGCGTTCGCGAATTAATATGACTGAAGGGCAAGTATTCAATTTACGGAAGCCCGTGTCCACCATTTGAAGACAAACCCCCCCTTACTAAGTCCTAATAATGAGAAATTATAGTTTCTTAAAATAATGACTTATTTTTACTGCGGTAATATGGTGTCATATTAGACATTCACCACATGTTTGCACCTCCGATGCCAACAGCATTTAAACATAAACCTAAAGAACAGAACACACACTCGTGTCTACACTTCTTTATTTGAGGTTCATATCGTATTTTGAACAGTTTTTCGACGTGTCTCATCGCCATTGATCAGCGTTATACTTGAGTTTCAGTTTCAGTTTACTCTTCTTGGAGTCTCTTTGAGATCCAAACTCGATGCAGCTATCAAGAACAATTAGCACACGGAAAAATCATTTTCATGTTGTTAATCACCTGCAACACACCCACTAACAGCACGCAATTTATCCGATTGCACACGAAAATTAGTACTCGTTATTTGGGATCTTAGTAAATCAGAACCTCAGTGTTGTTGTATCTTTATATGTTCTTCAGATAGCGCTTTCTTTAGGATGGCTCCTTTATGCAGGGTTGCCAGTTCCATGGTTTTGGGCTACTTTTGACTTGCTGTCGTGAGTTAATTGTGCGTCAGTGAATTGGTTTATTCATTATCATAGGTATTCTTTACATATGAGCATACAGTGTATGTAATTACAGTATACAGTATATGTAATTATACAAGACCATTTTAGGACCTTGATGCTTAGGAAAACTGCATGGTTTTAATACCGCTTCATTAATCATGTGTCGTACATGTATCGTGTTAATTTTTAAACAATACAAAATATTTGACAAGTGTAGTCATCATTTTTGAGTTTTGGGGTTTGGGAGGGTCAGAGGTTCACTTTTGGAATTGGATTGGTTTTATTGACCATTGGGCTGGTTTTTGGGGATAGTTTTAACTGGCCATGGGGCTTGTTTTGTCACACAGACCTGGCAACCCTGCCTGTATGCACTGGGTTGTTTTAGGGTGGCTTTTTTATGCACTAGGTTGCTTTAGGACAGCACCTTTACGTATTGGTACTATGTGTCTCTGTGGGTGGATGGCACAGTAGCAGCAAGGCTTCTGAAGTCCATCTGGCTGCCCGCTCAGCCTCGCTCCCATCTGGAATAACACCATGCGCTGATTAATTCTCAATCCCAGGACTCATGGAGTTTGCTCTCAGCTGATGCTGGAGGATTTAGAGATCAGAGCATACATTCCAAACCACGCTTCTAACACATCTGACTGAAAAGCACACACGTCCTTTGCTAGCCTGCTTTGTAATTCAGTTTGATGTTATTCATTTGGACCAGTAATTACTCTTTCCCTGGATTTGATGTGGTGTGCTGTGTTTTAATATACCGATCAAGGAGAACTATAATAAGGCAGTTTCATTTAGAAATGTTTCTCTTTTTTCAGACAATATTCATACTAAATTAGTTATTAATTCACTTATCAAAATCAATGCATTTTGGATTTTGTTAGAGGAGAACTTCCCAGCATGAACTGGGAAATTCTGGGAAGTGTTATCTGCACCAATGGTTAAAAGATACCCTGTTAAATGTAGGCTACTTAGTCTACATTTTACTGTGACATGGGTGTCTTTGAGCAAAGACATTCCTGTGTTTTTCATTGACATACATAAAAATTACAGACAGACTGATGGTTTATTTTATGACTTTAGCTTGATTCCCATGGCATTCAATAGAGTGCTGCAAAGATTCATCAAATTTCTTTCATGGATTATCTTGAGGCTGTCTTTGTAATTTAAGACAGTGAATCCACATTTTTGTCGCCTAACATCTGAGGGCACGATTTGTCTGAAGACATAATTTAGCGTGGATGTAATTAAATGAATAGGAGTCGATGCTCATCAATCATCGGTGCATCTGTATCTTTTAAATCCCCCAGGCTGTGGTCTGAATGTCAGAATATTAGTGCCTAAGGGTTAAGAGTCACTCTGAGTGTGAGTATGACATTCCAGATATAAAAAAAAATTCTTGTGAAATACACACTCGATATCTGCCATGTAATTTAGCACCCTTTGAACCTGTTGGGGATTTGCCAACCTTGTCAAACCTTATATGCTTACCGGGTGTCTTTCAGATTTTCAAATCTAGAGCTTTTTAATCCCTGAAACATTAGCTTTATTAGTGGCATATCAACCGTCTTGTCATATTTTACTGTATGATTCAGGCAAGAACTATATTAGCTACTAGCCATTTGAGGACATTGATTTTGGATACCTGTGAATAGACGTCTACGACAATTTATAATCACGGATAAGCCAAGAAGAACTGTAAGAAGAATAAAACTGCTAGAATGTTTTGTTTGGACTTCAGATAGCTCTTTAAAATTACGGAGGTAGGAGTGAAAAATGAACAGGGCTTACATCGTTGCTCCTGGCCAGTGTATCTCACACCCGTCCATCTGAATTGAACAGAGAGCTGAACAGAGAGCGTGCAAACATTCAATGTCCAACTGTATTTCTAATTAGCTCAGAGACCTTTGATCTTGGGGATCTGCAGAGGAGGACAACAGTGATCTAAAAACACAGAGCAGAATGTAAATGTATAAATGTCAAGAAAAGGGTATCACAGAAATAGGAGTATGCATGAAACCCAACTGCCCCACTCAAGACGAAGGGTTCAGATGAAAAACTTTAAACAATAAACAGAAAGATAACTCTTCCATTTAAAATGGATGCAGTACGAAAAATAGCCTCGTCATGCAAGTTCATACTTTAATGCAAAAAGCATCCGTGTAGCTTTTTGATGCTCTGTGATGACTACAACATTCAGTAGGAGCCTACTTCTGAATCTCTTGTCAGATGCTTATTAGCGTCTTTTTCAGCTTAATGCCGCTGTTCCAAATTATGTTCTCACACAGGTCATTTCTCATTTAACGGAGGAGTAGAGAGTGTGTCAAAACTGTTAGCAGTGAAGGGGTGTATGTATAATACTGAGAAACAGCATTAACGTGGAGTAACTTAAAATATTGATGGGAAAGTGCTTAAAAAGCTAAAAATATTATAGTACTTGTATGGTAAGCTCTTGTCAATTGGCGTTGGTGAGAGCAAAATAGGTTAACGGGATTGATTACAGGTTCCTTTAACAGAAGAATGACTCAGGAGCAGCAGGGCATCTGCAGTATCTGATCGATTCTGGATGTGGCTCTATTTCCGGCATCGCGTTAAGTGTAGTTTATGGTGAAAGTGTATCGTGTTAAGAAAGAGAGTGGTGGTGTTGGGTGGGGCGTTCAGGGGGGTTCAGCGGAATAAAAAATGGAGGTTTAGGGAAGGGAGATTTGGAGATTGAGATGGCACGATATATATAGAGAGAAAGAGTGATACTGGAAGGGAGGGTGAGATTGTGTTAGGCCAAGCTGCAGTATGCTGAGGTAAGCATGCTGCAGAAGCAGAGAACCATGATGGGCTGTGCAGTTGGGGATTGGTGGTTAAGCTTTTATTCCAGTCTGCTCAGGCATTCTGGGTAATTTATCTGATCCACCCTTTCTCCCTGGATACCAGGATGAGTTTGCCCAGACATTTTAGCCCAAGAGCCTTTGTGCCTGACTCCTTGTGTCCTTGTTTTTACTCTCTCTCGTATCAAATGTACTTTGTCTCACTGTTCGATAGTGTTAACTGAAAGGCTTTCAGAAAAGGGATCAGGGGCAGAAGTGCAAACTGCACCGGGCTTCGTCATTCTTGGCAAGGACTCGTGTTTTCTGCTCTGGAGGAGGCTGCCGGACTGCTGCAGTGGAATTTTAATACCCTACGGACATCAATCAATTTGAATGAGGCCAGCCTCGATCATACTGTGTTTCCTGTGTTTTCTGCTGATGTCTGTCTTTCTGGACATGCATGTAAAGGATTAATATTTGACAACAAGACCTTTTAAGCCGATGTAGGGATGTGCCAGCATGCAACAGAACAAATGCTAGTAGTGTACGTAACCATCAACTTTAAATCATTCCCTGTTTTATATGATTATTTTTGTTATTCTGATGTTATAGGTATGACTGACATGTTTGAACCTTTTTTTTTTTTTTTTAAACAAATGGCCTCATCCTAATACTGTAGCTCTCAACATTTTTGTAGGCCTTTTAAAAGAGAAGACCTAGCGCAATCTATAGTCCTAAGTAAAAGTACAATGGAAATCTTTGTGTGAATTAGGATTCACGACTGATTCTTTAGCAGGACTGTAGATAACGGGCATAGCTAAATTTAGGTGCTGGAGGACAATCTCTGTAATAGAAACTGAAAGGTAATGGAAGGGTAAATGTCACCCCCATTTGTACTCTAGGCCCATTTTATGATCTCTGTTCAAGATGAAAGTATACAATTCACATAGGTCGATAGCGTCAAAGACATTTGATAATTTAAAAAAAATGTTGGCAATAAATTTATTTATTGATTTAATAAGACGGCTGCATTTCACTCTGTCATTGAGATGGCAGAGGCTACAGCTGTGGACTTGGGCACCTGAAAGAAGTTATCTAAAGTACAGGAACATTTCACATTGAAGCTTTCTAGGCAAACAGTTTTAAACACTAAACATTTTAAAACATTTTTGGCACTTTCAATGACCTCGCTCCTCTTAATAATCAACTGGTCCCATCCTCTCACTCATTTCCTTGGTTTACCTCTGAAATCTGCAGGTAAGCATCTTGAGTGCTTGTATAAGAACACTGGCCTTACT
The DNA here is from genome assembly GCA_028565825.1 of Olivaichthys viedmensis. NCBI lineage: Eukaryota > Metazoa > Chordata > Actinopteri > Siluriformes > Diplomystidae > Olivaichthys > Olivaichthys viedmensis. The sequence goes on along the minus strand of JAOUQW010000019.1, from coordinate 15,385,504 downwards.
TTCCATGCCGAGGACTACTGCAACCATTTGCTTAAGTACAGGGATACAGTAATTGCTGCTCACTCCACTTATTACTTCTCTATTATCAGCAGAGGCAGTGGTAAGCCCAAAGCCCTCTTCACCACTATAAATTTACTTCTTAAGTGGCCTTGAGTCCCTCAAGGCTCAGTTCTCAGTCTTCTCCTCTCATCATATATATTCTCCCCCACGGTCAGATCATTCGGCGACACGCCCTTAATTTCTACTTTTATACGGCTGACACTCACATTTACGTCAGTTCACGGTCCACCACATGTCTGCCTCCTACATCATTAACTGCATGTATCCATACTTTAAAATTATGATTGGACTTAAATTTTCTACTACAAGCTTTTACTTGTCTGTCCCAATACCCTACTTACTAATATCACAGTTGTAGAGACAGAGGCGGACACAAATGCAAAGCCGCTCAAACATGCACTTCATTAAACTAAACATAAACATACACTGAAACACACCACATAACAGACATGCAATGAAAGGCGGAGGGACGTCGCCATCCCCGAAGCCCAGGGGGCAGAGCGTTGACGTCCTCTGTGGGGACAGGAGGCAGAGCGACGTCATTGTACCCGAAGCCCGGAGGCAAAGCGACCTCCGTGCTGGCCTCGAGCGGTGCGGGGATGACCGCAGTGGTGCCCCCCCCCCCCCCCGAGATGGTGAGTCTCTGGAGGAGCTCCGCGAGCTGGTCCATCGTGGCATCCGAGACCCGGGGAACGCCCTCTGTGGCGTCAGGGACCTGGGCGATGCCCTCTGTGGTGTCAGGGAATTGGGGTACACCTTCCACGGCGCCAGGGAACTGGGGCACGCCTTCTGCGGAATCCGGGAACTGGATGACGCCCTCTGTGGCATCCAGAAACTGGGAAAAGCCCTCAGTGGCGTCACGGAACTGGGTGATGCCCCATGTGGTGTCCGGGAACTAGGCGACGGCCTCGGCGGCCATTAGCTACCCCATTAGCTAAAAATTTCTAGGGGGAATTTATCCTCCTCTCCTGGGAGGCTCGTGAACCAGACTGGGTCAGTGCCAAGTGACTTCTGTGGCTGGCTCGGAGGCGCGGCAGGGCTGCCTTCACCTTTCGCCGGGGAAGTCGGCGTGGAGGCGCGACCGGGGGGGGCGGCAGGTGGTTGCTACTGCTGGCTCGGAGGCGCCGCGGAAGGGGCGAACTGTCGCTGCGCGACGAGTGACGCCACAATGGTGGCCAGGACGTCGAGCCATGCTTGCTGCGCCACACTCTCCTGGTGGCGCTGATGCCGTCGACCCGTCGTTGATGCTCTGCAAGTTCTCTGAGCAGCTCCTCTGCTGCCATCACGGTGCGGCTTGCTGTGTCCATATTTTGGGTCTTTCGTTCTGTCACGGTTGTAGAGACGGAGGCGGACACAAATGCGAAGCCGCTCAAACATACACTTTATTAAACTAAGCATAAACATACACTGAAACACACCACGTAACAGACAAACCCGGACTGACACACGAGGATAATTATACATTCACTAACGAGAGATCAAACAGGGAACAGATGTAAACATTCAACGGGACAAGACAGGGCGGACTTAGACACACACGAACACGTGTCCCCTGGTGGTCGTTGCCATGGCAACCGACACGCGCTCCCAGCTGAGCGGTCCCACGGCTGGGCAACCATGACAACTATTGTTAAGCTCCCTGTTAAGCTCTCTTAGTGTTCACACCCTTTACCTTCTCCTTCAAACCTCATTCACTAAAAGCGCTTTTCCTCAGCTTCACAACATTGACCGACATTGACCTCTATTCAGTCTGAAGATGCTGAAACCCTGGTGCATGCTTTCATAGCCTAACATTTAGATTACTGCAATTGTCTTTTCACTGGCATATCTGGCAAAAACCTTAATAAACTGCAACTTTAAAAAATAAAATTCCTAAGCCACTGAAAACCTTTAGCAGGAACAACCAGGTTCAATAACTGTAATACTTTGACAACTGTGCCTTTAAAAAAGACTAGTTTTATTAGATTAATCTATTTTTTGAAGGTTACTCAAGGAGGAGTCAAGAAAACTTGACTAGGTTCAAACCCAGAATCGGTCTAATACTCCACAAAGACCAAATCACAATCCCTAACAAGACAAAACCAGAAAGCAGTCCAAAATACAAAATACAAGAAACGGGAAGTAGTGCACAAAGGAACTAAGACTTGGTAATAGTACATAGACAGTTCTTCTCTTTATTTTAACTGCGGTTCCTCATTTCCTTTCCTTGCATCTTAGCTCCTGCCTCTGAGAACTCAAGGAAAGGATTCAAGGATGAGATGCAAGGACAGAGGAATCGACAGCAAATGCCGAAAAAGACGTCCTTTCTCACTGAAGCGTCACTTTAATGCAATGTCACTTATCGATGACATGTTCAAGCCCCTACAAGATTCTACCCTAACATCAATTGACCTCTCATGTGGGCATGTTTTATAGAAATTCAAGCAGATTATAATAGACTTTGATCCAAGATTTTCAAATGTATTTATTTATTTATTTTTGTTGCTTTTATATTTGTTGTTCTCATCTTCTTAACATTTTTTTACTTTTTTTGTTTTGTTGTTGCAGTAGAGCATTTAACAAGGCTAACATAGGCTTACGTCACCTATCATATCTCTTTAATTATCATAAAGTGGCGGAAGCCACAAAATTGCCCCTTTAATCAAGTTGCTAGGTCACACTTTAAATTAGATTATCGTCTATTGAGTCCACCCTTCTCCATATGCCTCAGGAACGATATGCAGGCTGTAATGGGGTTGGTGTTTCGCGTGAGATTTGCCCCGATTGAGGAGGCTGTTGAATAATGTTGTCAATGTGGGACTGTGATTGCTGCAATGTGTTGGAGGGAATTGTGTGTGAATAGAATTTCAGAGTCTCCTTCTGACCGATGCTTCATGCAGCAGACTTGTCAGAGCTATTTTTCTGCAGCATGAAAATCCCAGAGAGTTGCATCTGAATTGCAGTCTACTACACTGCAGAAATACAGCAGTCTTGTACTAGCAGACGAATACTGGTGTGTAGTTTCTTTAAGCCAAATGATCAGTTATGTAACAATGCTTTGTATTCCTAAGTTAAGAACGCTTCTTGAAAACATGAATTATGTCCATGACAGACATAATATAGCAGAGGATAAGCTACAGACCATTATGAAAAGCCTTGCTTGGCAGACATCTTGGAAACTTTTTATCTTTTTTGGGGTTTTTTTCTGCATTTCTGTTTTTTTCCACATGTTTTTGCACTTAGTTACACAATCATACACACCACATACTTGAACTGCCATCCCTCGTTCTCTAAAAATCACCGTGTTCAGCAAGCATGTAATATAGGCGACTCTTCCTATGCACAAATAAAATATACATACCTAGTTTCTTCTCCGCCATCCTTTTAGTATCAAATATACATGTATCTGTAATAACTGCAGAAAATGCCCCACTTATTGTGAATAATGGTAAGAGAATGATGACAGTCACAAGACTATCACCATTTTAAGTCTCATCCATTGTTTTTCATTTGGATTATGTCTAAAATGACTTACAATTTTGCATTCACCTTAGTGTTTCTATATAGTTTGTTGTTTCCAAATACAGCATGATCAGATTAATGCTCTAGAACTAGAACACAAATGCAAAATATTAAAGGAGTGGGTTGTACCATTGCTCATGACTTAATGTCAGCCTGATAGGAGATACATGAGGATACATTTCCTTTAAATGGCTTTATATATTGTACATCTGCCTATATACTTGATAGCTGCCTCTAGCTCCTTCAGTCTGGCAAATTTTCCCATCTTGTGTCCTGTGCTATGTATTCCAAGAACTCTGGAGTAGCATTATTGTTCCAGAATTATTCGCAGAGTCATAAGAAACACACAGAACCCATTTTTAGAACAAATTCCTCTGCTACACTACAGCGTGACTACTGTGCCGGTGACCAAGAAACAAATCTGTGCCAGGATCCTGTAGGGGAAGGCTGCTGAGTCAAACATACGTACTCTCTCAGAACAGATCATGCCCGTGGTTGCTACCCAGTGTCTTCAGAGGAGATGGGTTTTTTTTTTCTATGGCTGGTGTACATCCATATGTACACCAGTCTGTATTTCCTATTAGCCAGATAATACACATAGGTTTCCACCACAAGCCAAGTTGTCTGCAGCTTCAACATGCTGTTTTCTCCCTAAGACAGATGGCTAGTCAGTATTCAGTGTGAAACGACGGTCCAAATTTTGTTTGTTTGTCATATGTGCTCTGTTGTTTCAGTTGCTGACACTGGGGAAATTCATAGGGAGCTTTTGGCTTGAGGTTCCATTTGTGACACTAGGTGACTATTAAGTGAATATAAAGGTAAAGATTCAAGTAAACGTACAGCATAGTCGTCTTGCAAGAATTGATTTTTGGTCTCTTTAAGCTATCTGAGTGTTACTAAAGAAAATACCGTGTGTGATTTAGTTTGGTTACCCTGAACTGTGCAATCTCTGGGGCTCTTTCATGATAACATTAATGAAATCCACATCTGTTAAGCAGTGGTGCAGTGGTCCATATTTTAGAGGCCATTTCAGGGGCTAGATAAGAATAAAACATGCCAATTTCATACTCTAGGTTCCACAACCAATGCCAATTGTGGTCTTTTATGCAACAGATATCAAAGAGTGCTCAGATACTCCCACACTACAATTTTTATACACTATTTTTATACTTTAATTTAAGTCAATCAGTTATTAAATATTTTTTGACAGATTTCACTCAGGAAGGCTACAATGAGTGGTAACTTATGCCGAAGCCACAATGTTGTAGACTAGTCTTTGTGTTTTATGATGTTTCACTTAATTAAAGCTTCTTTTAGAGCCGTCCCCTCATTCGAGTGGGGTCTTGTAAATAGTTAACGCAGTGAGAGAACTGATGTATCCTGTACCTGACCCGTCTTATTCATTTGGCCAGTGAGGGGGCAAGTGGGCTGACCCACCTGCTGTGGAGCCCTAGTGTGTTCTAGATCCTGCTTTGTCCCTGTCTTTCACACTGCCTCTTTACTACATCTGCCAGGCCTGCCTCATTGAATCTGAATTGATAATTTAGGAGTGACCCTTGCTGACCTCAGTTTAACCCAGTCACTGCTGGACATCTGGATATACTCAACTCCTCTGACCACATCACTGAAAAGACAGTGATAACACCAGGGGTTCGTTAGTGGAGTGACTGTTGCTCAGGGAAAATGGGATTATCTTGGAAAGGCCTGTTAAAAAAGTGGGTCTTAAGCTGTAACAAGCGCAAGTCTTTAAAGGGGGCCTCCTGAGTGTACATCACATTTCTTTCTTATATTTCCAGAAGGGTGCGGGATGTAAGCATCATCAAATGGACATGCCACTCATTGATTGCCTCTTCACACTTCTTTCAGGTGTTGCTGTTTGCAGACACAGTGGTGGGTAGCACTGGCGAGAGCAATTGAGCAAGCAAATTGTGTTCTACAGACCTTAACTAGTGCCGTAGCTGCTTTTCATCACATCTCAAACCTCCTGCCAAAGATAACATGACACCTTATCTCACACCCTGTCAAACGGTCCTTTGTCGTTTTTTTCTGACCAAACATCATGCTTATCTTCAGTGCATTAAAAAAATGTACTTGCTGTGATCATTTTTCATTGACTGGTTAAATATGGCCAACACCAGATTGTTCCAACCCCTGTGTTATTCCTCTGGCCATTTCTCATGGCTTATGTCCATCAGTAAAATGTTGCCGACTTGGCCATTCTGTAGACTTGCCACTGAAAAAATTGGCAGATTCTGCTGCTACAAGAAGCCTGCAGTCTGCCTGTCAGACATTTTGGGCCAAGGTCTGTGCAGACATTGCGTCCTCCAGAGTTAGTGGAATGAACCATTTATCATTTAACAGCCTCTTTATAAAGGGTGTAATGTTCATTATTACAGTGTCTATGTGTATTGATTTTATTTATTTATTTTTCTGTCAACATGATAATCCAGAGAACAGAAAACAAAGTATCATGCTTTTGGAATACAGACATAACTTCACCAAAACCCATTTGCGCAGTGGCCCGACACAAGCTACTATCAAGCTATTATCAGTGCAGCAGAGTCTTTTGGGTTTGGCAGATTGGAAAATGAATTGTGAGACTGGTTAACATTAGGATGGGACAGTACACTAAACATTCACGGTATGATAAGCATTCAGACCAATGGTTTTTGGTATATCACTATACAAGCACTTTACTAAAATGATAAAAATAAATAAATGTGTCCCCTAAAAAGCTGTCCCCTAATTTAGTGACTAATTGGCTCCTATTTGTTCTAATCATAGAGATCATGGTCGTTATATGGATCCCATCCAAGCATGACAATACTTTCCAAAATTAGCTACCTAGCTTTGTTTTGGAACATTTTGATTGCCAGCTATCTAGGTTTGTTTACACATATTTTGTAATGTTATCTGCTTGGGGAGATCATCTGATGTTAGCTAGCTTTTGTTTGGGGATATTCTTTAATGTTAGCTCGCTAACTTTTGTTTGGGGATAAACATTTTCAGATAGCTGGCAAGATAATAATGTTGTTGGTTGTTGGTGATATCCTACTAATTAAGTTTCATGTTTCTAAATAAATGTGAGCTTCTGTTTGCCTAGTCTAAAACCCACTATTCACTCCCAATGAAAGAGACATGGAAACACTACCAGCTATGAATGATTAGCATCTTACATGCTAGCCTGTTCATTCAGGATCGTATGTTTGAGGTTGTAGTTTACTGTTCGCGCAACAAGTTCTGGGTTAGACATATCCTGAGCTAATGCATTCCAAACAAAATCGGATGTTAGAAGTTTCTGCTTGATATTCTGACTTCTGACCACAAAGCATTCCACTATCCAGAAAACATGAAGCATTACACAAAACAAATAGCCAAACTTGAGTAAATGATTGAACTGCTATGCTGGTTAACTCGGCGACGACTAAGGTTTCGTGATTATCCCATGTCGTTAACTCCTGTATATGTAAGTACAACAGGTTATATTATAAAGCGACAAAGGAAATTTAACTCAATGACGCATTTTGACAGTTTAAAACTGTCTTAAGATAAATGTTCACTGCCATGTTTGCGGGACGCCATATCACTGTCACTTCTGCTTGTGTTTACTAGTTGACAGCAAGTAGCCAAATTGAGATAA
>JAOUQW010000019.1:15349141-15377477 GCA_028565825.1 Olivaichthys viedmensis | reverse complement strand
ACTTTATATTAACACACGCCCCAATATCATGATTGTAGAGTTCTAGAAATCAATTCATCATCCAATAATGTTGAACAATATCACAATGTGCAGCGACCGAAACATCCGGCTTCATTAAAGACGAGTTAGAAACTCGTTCGTCTTCATTTATAGACGTCCGGATGCGAGGGTTTCATCACCGAGGAGACAATGTGCAAATATTTAATTACAGACGTCATCCTGAGAAACTAATCCCGTCCAGATAGGGCTATTGATTCACCTGGTCCCCTTTTGCATACAGCTTCAACGGCAACAGGAGCTCTAAAATCTCATTCCTCGCTGACGAGTAGCCCGCTACACAAATACCTACAATAGAAAAAAAAGCGTCAATACAATTTCATTTGATCGCATGGTAGTATTTATTCTTGTTCAACTAAAAACAGAAATACTCAGTTTAACTGTGCATTGTTTTTGCATAAATGATTTGTGTAGCCTGTATTTGCCTTATCCATTTTTCATAATAAATGTACAGGATCCACAATACAATGCATTTCCCCAGTCCTCATAATCTCCAGCTAAAACTGACGCGTGTAAAAAAAACAAAAAAAACAATAATATCAAACTGTCAGTTTTATACTGAACGTGTGTGAATTCCAGCACCTAATACCCTTCCACCTAACTTACGGACATATCATATCTCCAACTTCCAAGTTCTCTCTTATTGCATGCATTTCTTTCATTGGTAAATTCTTCCACATATGATTCCTGTCCAAACTGACTATTTTGAGGATTACAAAACCTCTAGAACAGTCACACACACCGCTTTGACTGGTCACTGCACACCTGCACTTTATTGGAGCTTTTTTCTCGTGGACAGTGTCATGCCCTCCGAGATAATGCTATCATTGCTGCTAATAGACATTTTCCCCATCCTGCTGCTACTGGGACACTTTCCCCAGTCAATATTGTTTACAGACAGTTTACAGACTACCCCATTCAATATTGTCCTGTCTTGTTAGCGTGCATTGCCCTGTGTATTTATTGTCCTGTGTATTTACTGTCCTGTGTATTTACTGTCCTGTGTATTTATTGTTCTGTGTATTTACTGTCCTGTGTATTTATTGCCCTGTGTATTTACTGTCTTGTGTATTTACTGTCCTGTGTATTTATTGCCCTGTGTATTTATTGTCCTGTCTATTTATTGTCCTGTGTATTTACTGTGTTGTTGCAGTTTGCAGACTGTACTATTCAGCAGAATCACTGTACATTTGATCCTGTGCAGTTATTAGTACATTAGTCTGCCAACAGGACGATACTGTATTGTGTTTGTTTTCTGGCTATTTCTAAAAAAACTGCATGGAAAAATTGAAAATATGCTAAAACCAAAGGAATGTGGAGGCAGTGACATTTCCTACATGCTGACTACACTCACAAACACAACCCAGATGAGCGTGAGACTTAAAAAATGCCTCGGAGAATCCTTTTGGCAGGGGTTCCAGTTATTTTAGTTGATCATTAATCGGAGGGTGGATTGTAATGTGGACTCTGTGTAACATTTGTGAAAGACCCGAATGTTCCCTGAGGACACACTGTATGGAGATGGTTTCAGGTGGAAATTGGGCAGTTGCAGAGCAATTACTGTATGATTGCACTTGTCAAAGCGGCTCCGCTTGAAATTGGGTGACTCGAGAGGAACATTTGACCTCAGCTAGAGATGAAGTGATTATCCCTGAAATGAAGGCTAGTGTTAAAACTGTCTGATATGATAGCTTGAGAGGGGTATCAGGAGTGGAGTGAGAGGAGAGAGGGTGTATGATAAGATATCGACTCATCCTCATTAGAAGTGGAAGATGTAAAATGCTACTTCTTCTGCGCATTCTGTGATTTGATTTTCTGTGATCTGGGCTGGTGCTTTGGCTGAGATCAGCACTTGCATTTCTAAAAATGTTCCATTGTAAAATGGTCTGGGAATTTTGTAGAAAACCTTATTTTTACACAGCACCAATAGCATGGACTATAACTAATGGCTGTTTGAGTCTTTTAAATTCAATGGACACATTGCCATTTGGAATAGAAGAACAACACTGGTTGTGCTCTCACTTGTTGGCTAAATGTCACTCGGCAAGAGTTCGTCTGAGAGGCCTTCGCTGGTCATATGGAGCAGGCCATGTCCTGAAAGCTTTCTCACCTCTTTCCTGGAACTCAATACAGTCTCGTCCAAGGAGGAGGAGAACACAGAGTCTCTGTAAACCACTACTTCCCTCTCAGAGCCTTTACGTGCTTGCACTACAGGAGGGGAAACAGAGACCACAATGGTTCCAGTGAAAGCGAGAATGAAAATGAAAAAGTAAAAACTTCTTGGTTTTTCTTCCCCATCCGTTCATTTCCTGTCACTGACACATGTATTAGTTTCAGTAATGGCCCACGTTCCACTAATGTGCTCTCTGCTGAAAAGGAAATGCTTGTACAAAATGCCTATTTAAAGAAATTTCTCAAAAACTTTTCTGCATGTTGACAAATGACTTTAAATTATTATTTTTTTGGTGAAAAATAAAGTAAAAAAAAAAACAAGAAATTACCAGTGCAGACTCTTTCTCTTTAGTGCACAAGCTTTCTTTAGTGCACAAGATTTCTCTGCTTCTGAGGGAGGCATAGGGAGGTTATCTCTGATTGATCCGAAACACTGTATGTACAATATTCATATTGATGATAAATGCACTCAGATTCATGGCAAAGTCTAACAAATCGGGACCCTAGTATTAATAGGTTCTATCTGCCATTCAATCTCAACCAAGATAGAACCTTGTAATACTAAGGTCACGAAATGACACGTCTTGAGTATTACACTTAATTTCATCACCCAGTTATGCCTATCGAGCCACGTAAATCCTTGCACCATTCAGTCTGGCTGATGATGGTTGATCACCAGTCTTAGGACCTTTGTCCCTAGAGAGCTGAGATTTTTATTACAAAGGCAAACAGTTCGGTTCCGAGTTGTCAGTTGACCTGCAGGTTGACCAGCCCTCCTGCTGAAGGCTCTAATTGAGATTGTTGGCGTTTTCCTGAGTGTTCTGGTGGCCAGAATTCTCCCAGTAATTACACACAAGGAGTGGAGGACTGTCCATGTGGGTGTTAAGCTTCCTCTGTTCAGGTCCATGGAGGAAGTTTGCATCGAATCTGTCAGAGGATATTACCACGCCCTGCATTTCTTGTCACTGACTTCTACTTTAGCTGTTGCTGTAGCCCTAGGGCAAATGTTGGGTTACAATAGCCACCTGCCAGTCTGCTTTAGTATTAGTTTGTTCTTTTTTCTGCAAGGCATCAGGCTTAGTGGATGCTGAAACCTCTTTTAGCATCAGCAGCTTATGCAAATTTTAGTATCATCTTCTGCTACCCTAAATTGCTTTTTCATGACTAGCAATATTGGAGGTGGATAATAATTGTGGACCACCAACAGGCTATCATAAAAAAGTGCATGTACTGCAAATAAGCGCAAAGACTGCAAATAAATGTGGATAATAATACACAGCTGGACATCCCAATGGATAACAATGATTCTGTTTTTGAAAAAAGATGCAGACATGGTGACATGCAGACAGAACCAGACAGCTTGCCACTTTAGAAACAAAAAGTGATACTATGATACATTTTAATCAGTAACTAACATGCAACATGCCTAATTTTTATGAACTCTAAATGCTTTTTGCACCAAAGGCTTTTGAAATTAAAATATGAGCAGATTACGCTTGCCGGTATTATTATCAAGTGGTTAATTGGATTGTTCTAATTGCATTGTGGGTTATTTGTCTGTTGTGGGTGCTGACCTTGGCCAGACAACTTGATCTGATTGGGATGAACAGCCACACTGTTTGCACCAAACACTTTTGATGAAGGAGCTTTTGAGAGGATACTTGATTATTCAAGGGAGAATAAGAATGTCATAGATTCCATTTGTAAATGAAAAGAAATGCCAAATGTGCTGTAGCCTAATCACCTTATCACTAAGCAGGAACTGGATAATACTTATATGCTGTTATGGCCCCAGCAACCATAAGGCAATATATGTACTGAACTGGGTACTTAGGCAATGACATCACTGACACATTACACAGACCATCCCTGGTCCTTTGGGTAGGACAAATGAGCGAAGTGTAGAAAATGAAATAAGTGATTTTCTGATGTCATTTAACTTGGGAGTCGTTGTGGTGAACACACCATGGGCTCACTGTGGTTTCTGAGTGCAACACTGGGCCACTTCAATCTGTGGCTTCTTTAAAGGGAAAGGAAAGAGTTTTCATATTACTTTATTTTCCAGCATTCTCTTGTAGATTGGTTTGGCGCAAAACTCGCATATCTGTCTTCCTGGCAGGATGCCGATTCAGAATTGCTGTGGCTTGTTCAGCATCTTTCCAATTCTTGCAGCATTTAGCTTTTAGTCATTAAAGTTGATTATATTAAAAGTTTTGATTATACTGACTTGGGTCAGTAATTCTTGTATCAGAAGGTGTAAACTATGTATTAAATTAATAGATAGCTTTTATCCGTCTGCCATGCATCCAGTCAGCCTGGAAAAGCGTTCAAACTACCATCAGAGCTAAAGAAATAGGAAATTAATGCTTGTGAAAGGATATATTAGGTGGAAACTCATCCTGTGTAATTGGGTTGAACGTGAATGTGAGTTCTGAGAAGCAGAACATTGTGCTATGCCAGTTTGCGCAGAACGCCGGACCCTTTACCATCTCAAAATCAGATTATCCTCACTTGCCAATGGCAGTAATTTCATATGAAGTCTTCCTTGTAGATTTCTCAGGGGAGTCGGCTCTTTCAGAGGCGAATGAGAGGTCACGCTGTAGTTTTTTGACAGGCCCTTGGCAACGGGTCTGAGGCAAACTCGTCGGCTTGGTTTTTGTTTGCGTCTCTCGTCCCCAGACTTTGTTTATAGCTGACCATCTGCTATTGGCATGGCTGCGCCATATTGTGTATGTTTCAGCGCTCAGTTCTAGTGAGGTCATTGAGGCAAGAACAATCATGCGTCGTCTGACGTACAAATACTCACTGCAGTGCACCTCAGAGAAATAAATTCCTTGGGATTTTTGAATTATTATCCTACTCTACACATAAAGTGAGCTCAAATAGGGGAGTTGCTGCAGTTAGTGTGTCTAGCTTGCACGAGAGGGAAAGGTTATGCTGGGAATACTACATACATCTGCAAAACCCATGTCTGATTTGAAATTGCAGATGTTCTGAAAACAATAGACATATACTGTTTCTAAACTTAAGACTGCCCCAGTGTTATTGGTGGTATGATATCATTTCCAAATGTATATGTCCAAAAAGTCTGGCATAAATCCGTTGTGGAGTTTCAGTATCAATGTATCAGCCATGTTGAGTGGAATGTGGAAAAGAGGAAGTAAACGATGATCAGGATTTAAAGGGGATTAAAAAAACCTAATGTAGTGGATGTAACAGAAAGGTCTCTGTATATAAACATGTTCTATCCTTGGGAGATGATCATGGGTCATGAATTCACTGCACTGAAGGATCTTAGGGAAATGAAGCAAGATGTTGCTACTGATGAAGACATACAGTGTATATATATATTTATGTTCTGGCTCTCTTTTAGATGTGTCTCCTCATCTCGCACAGTGCAAATAGCAAATCAGGCACAAAAGTAATTATTGTAGTTAAAACAATCAGCAATCAGCACTAATGGCAGATTTAATGTTCCTTCATCAGGAGTAGCTCTTCCATAAGGATTTTTTGCACTATGCAAAGCAATGATAATCCCTGACAATGACTTTTATTTGGACCCTCTAAGTGATGTCAAGTATTAGGTTTTATTGGAACAACTTGCATCCATTTATTAGCCAAGCAAATGGAAAATGAAGATCCAGGATTCCTCTTTAATGATTGCTGTGGACATTAGGGAAAGTAAGGTTTATCTATGAAGTCTTCAGTGATCCAGAACCATTTTCCATCTGTTCCCTCAATTGAAAGCGAAAGGAAGAGCCATGTACAATTCGGTGCATAGTGAGCTCAGAACAAGACCAAGGGGACTGAAATATCTCGGCTGACTGACTCTGCTAGTGATGTGACAGGAGAGCTGAGAAAAAGCAGGAGCTGGAAATAGAAATGGTGAGATGTTCACACAACTCCAGAATGAGCTTCATTATTCTTCCTCAACTCACAAGGTTGAAATTTTAACCATGGCTCTCCTGTATTCTCCTGCATCTCATATTGGAGTTGTCTTCAATGTAATGTATAATGTATTAAGCCAAGCAGGCACCTGTAGGCACATGTGCGATAGGCTATTTCATTCAGTTTGGCACTAGGGTTCCATGTGCCAGTTGCACAATTTGGTTAAACTTGATGATGATGCTGCCTTTAGAATTACAATACAAGTTTGCCACATTTTATTTTTTCATAGTCCTTTTCTCTTTTTCTTTTTATAGCCACAGATGCAGTAATCTAAAGAAGCTCCGATATTAAGTTAGATATTCATCTCTATCCACATAAGAGTCTTGACATGAATGGTTTCAAGTAGATTGCTTTTTTTTCATTCTTTTCTAAATCTATTTATTCAGGGCATTGAGTGTGAGCTCCACAAACGGCCGTGGAACATGAGACCCTAATTATAGAAAGCCTTGTAGAGTGAATTTATTTTTAAACACATCCTGCAGCTGAATGAGAAAGACCTATTTGTGTGTGCACACTAATAAGCTTGGCTGTTAAAAGCCTAGAGTGACTTAGTGTCTGCTGCATTCAAATGCTTAGAAGCCTCTTACTGTAACTCAAGTTAATGCAAATGCTGGATATTGCATTTATGTCTCACAGAGACTGGACGAGAAGTAACTTGGTCCCCATGAGGCAGAGGTATACTATGCCTGTCTGTGTGTGTGGGATGTGTGGGTATATATGTGTGTGTGCGTGTGTGTGTGTGTGTGATCATGTGTGTATGCTGTGTGGGGTTGCCGTTCTTTAGGGCCACAGATGTCCTTAATGTCCAGTCTCTAGAGAGCCAGGGAAAGGCTAAGATTTTCTTTCAGCTGTAAAAGTAGATCTCCATGCTCCTACATGCATCTGTGACCACCAGGGCCCCTAAGCCCCCTCTGCCCACTCGCCAGTCGCTTTCAAACCAGAACATGCGCAACCTGTAGAGTGTAATCACTGCAATTAGAAGTAATTACTCCTTAACCTTGTCCAATCTTGCTTGAGATAATGACTATGGGTACCTCAGCATGGGAGGTGTGTATATGCAATCACGGCTTTATTTATTGACACAAAAAGCATTTGCACAGTCTCGAGTCATTTTTCTCCAGCTCTTGCTAAGGCTTTGCTGTAGCCATGACTATATATGGGTACTTTCCCAGCTCCTGCCTAGCTCCCCGAACGCTCTTACTCATCACACATTCCCAGACTGAAAAACTTTTTTTTTTTTCGACACTCCCCATCCCTCCATTCCCCGAAAATGGTGTACCAGATGCTTGCTGACAAAGCACAGGGAAGTGATCTCATTTTGTATATGGCCAGAGCAGCTCTCATCTGAAAGACCCAAGGGTGACGTAATCTGACCAGCGGGACCCTCCCTCTCTCACCTCCAACTGTGACAAAACGCTTTATGCTCACTGGATCCATGAAATGTTTTCTTCTGCAAGCTGTTGATTAGCCTTGGGGAGACATTAGGAGATATTACAGTGATCAAGCTTAGCAATTCTCCCTGGCCTGATTCTGATTACATTTGCTTTCCATTTTTTACCTTCTCATGACCAGTAAGACCTTATCTGCTCCTTAATTTTACTGTAATTTCTTTTAACTGGCGCATTTATTGAGTAGTGCTGCATGATATGAACAAATCCAACATTACCTGAAATATGTAGTAAGTAAACGCATATTTACATTATAATTAGGAATGCCTCGTTTGGACGTATCAGGCATATTGCTAAATGGATATGGTTACCTACAGGCTTTACCGGTTCAGAGGCCAATGATGCCATCATTTTTAAGAAACAGTATATTGTACTGCCCTACAATGTACATGTGATGTAATCCAGGAGAAGTTCAACCTGGATTTTAGAGCTGCAGAATCTGCTTCGTTTCCATTCAAAACTCTGTACACATTAGCCTAAAACCTTTGTCTTGGCTTGTTTCACTGGCATAAAGCAGTGAAAAAAAGAGACAGCCGAGAAATCTGAGCTGAAATAATGTCCATGTTATCGGAAAATAATGTCAGCGTCTGTCTCCATTCCACTTTTCCGACATGAGAACTCGTGTATTCTTAACCTGTTTTGTGAGCAAGCTTGTAATTCTAGCTCTGAGCATATGGTAGAGTTTGCTCTTGAATTCTGATTTTTGACCAGATATTTTTCACGAATGAATGAAGATCAGGATTGCACAATTTAACCCTGAGCCTGCCAAGTAATGTTTATCTCAGGAACTTTGGGTCTCCCTCTTATAAGTTGGTCTGTGTACCATTTGGACAGTAATAGCAGTCCATCCAAACCCTTTCACACAGAAGCTGGAAAGAGTCTGTATGGATTAAACCCTTCCATACGACACATCCAAAACCCTCAGCACATTCTTCCAATCCAGTCTCTCTCTCTTGACTGTGTCTTGAATAATCACAATCAAATCCATATTATTGCATGCTCAGTTCTAGCATTCAGTAGGTTGCATATGGTTTTGGGTAGATCCTATCCACAGCTGTTTGGTAGCTAAACAGGCATCTGAAATGCTTGTCAATGTTCATCCGAACGAAGGGCAAGCAACTGCATGTAATTGCATTGAGGCCATTTTAGGTACAGTGTGGCGCAAATGAATGCTATTCCCCCATGTACAAGGTGTGAAGGGGGGGATTCTCAATTGCTTTGACAACAGGGAGGTACATGTACTTTAATGGGTGTATGTGAGCCATCTCTGTGCATCTGTGTGGTCCACGAAAACAAAGTAATGGAGGCCTGTCAAACTCTGAGCTGAGAGAATGGGTTCATTGTGATCTGTTTTTAAAATGGCCTCCTCAGCCTTCCAGCTTAAAGGATAGGAAGGATGGGGGGTGGGTCTTTACCCCTTTTGGGGTTCACTAAAGGGGGGTGTGATCGCCATTCTGAGCTGCTCTTGTGTACATAATGCACTTAGTGTGTCCCCACTGAGTCCCTACTATTCCTGGAACTTTACATAAAACCTGTACAGATGACCAGGTGCTGAGGAAGCAGCAAAACAACTGTTATACCCATACAGACATAAACACACACACACATGGACTCACACAGCCGACGCTAAAGCTGACCTGCTACTGTTGGCAAAGAGGGCAGTGGTTCACTTTGAAAATAGGCCAATCTGCTCAGGACACTCCACTGGTCTCAGGAGGCAGCGTTGCGCATTTTAATTAATTACTGCACAAGTTTTTGCCGGGACGGTATTTTAACTATAGACAGGATTTCTTAAAAGTACGCCTGGGCTTGTAATTTCAAACCATTAAAAATAATCTATGTCGAATAATAAATCTCAGTGATTTATTTAATAGTAATATACCATAAAAATATATCATAACACCCAAGATTTTGTTCCTCACTAATATCAGCAAAAAATAACTAGCCAGCTAGCTAACATTGAGCGGGATTTTAGTGTCTGAGTCTCAGTTTATATTGTTATATTCTCAGTCATTTATTTAACAGTAGCCAGAACTCAAAATATACCAGACCATTCAAAACTACTTTTTTTATCACTAATATTAGCTGTTAGCTAGGTAGGGTCAAACATTTTCGGTTACCTTATCCATAACACTCCCTGAATATTTGTTTATGTGGAAGTACTGAGAAAGCCTTTGTTTTGAAAAAAAGAAAAGTGCTGTGATAAAAAAAAAAAAAAAAAAAGTACCAATGTACGTACTGGGAATCAGTCCCCCAAGAGGAGTTAACCATTTAAATATTTTATGTTTAGGGTTCTTTAATAGTGTGGATTTTTTATTAACTTGATTAAATCTTTCATCCATTCCTATGAGAAGAAATAATTGCCTTTATCCTCACAGCGCTTATTTTTGAGCTGTTCAGTGTAGACCAAGACTATTTTTAGTCATATTAATGAGAAGCTGAGCTCAGGCAATACAGCTGATCTCTTTTTAACCAAAAAGCAGGAAAGTGGGACAGATGTGTTTGTACGCTGGGTTTTGGAAGCGCTGTGTGTTCGTCCTCTGGTGATGCACTCTCGCTCTTATCTGGCAAACACACTGCACCCTGCCGTGCATATGTCTGTTCGTATGGACCGCTTTGGGACATCACAGTGGAGAGATCACAGCAAGTTGCGCGAACAGACTCCCTTCTCCCGTGGGCTGTTACTGCCAGACAGACACCCCTGGTTTAGCATTGCCATGGTAACGACAGAGCTGCTGTTGGTTGCCCTGGTGACAGGCCATGGGGAGTGGAGGAGAGGGCTTGTCCTAACATGTGGTGCGAGTGAGGAGCAGGAAGGAAGGGAGATGGTGAATTGTATGTGTGTGTGTGTGGGTACGCGTGTTTGTGTGTGATCAGCTGTGGCTGTGGTAAATTACCTTTTAAAGTTGCATTGCGTGCATGCGCTCAAAATCGGATCGGTGAATAGTTTTGTGTGGCACTTGTTTTCAATTGTTTGCATATATTAGTCTGTGTGTGTGTGTTTGTGTGTGTGTGCGCGCACGACTGCACGTGTGTGGTGCCCTGTCATTCTGGCATAGAGCCGCTCACAGCAGGCTAACGGGACACTCCGGAGCACGGAAGCAGATGTCCATTGTAGTCTTTCGAATGCTTACATTGATTTTTGTTTTGTCATTCCCCCTCCCCCTTTCCTCTCTCTGTCTATTTTTTTTCATGGCAAAAGGAGGACCTTCCCATCATGAATAAGGCAATGACTTTTGGCTTGCAGCACTAAACAGTTTCCAGCGCGAAGGAGTCACCCTGAATTATTAATATCTCAATTTGGGGATTTGGGGATAACCACGGGGGTTGGGAGGGTTCCAATCATGAGAAGCCATGCAGTAATCAGACAAGTGCTTATACAACATGCTTTAGGTCTCACTGTCTTTGTTCAAATGCTAAAATCATACATTGATCACCACATAATATCTACCACACTGATCAACGGATTAACTGTTGTTGTTTAATCCACATTTTATGGTTGTTTAAAGAAAGGATCATGGGATATGCGTTCTCATTCAAAAGTCTACCAGTCGCTGCTTCTTCTCCTAATTGTGAGGTGTTAATATGCTGAGGTGGGCATGGCTGATGGTCTTTCTGGAAATCCTTTTGTCATGCTTTTGCCTACAGACAGCTGTCAGTGTCGGAGTTATGTGGGGGGTTCAGAGCCCTTTCACCTCCTTCTTCATCCTGTTGCACCACCAGATGTCCCCTACCTCTTTGTTCTCTCCATCTCCCTCTGTCAACCCTCCCCAGGCACAATCAATACTTCTTAGAATTTCATTTCATTTTCATGTCCTGACAGCAAATAATGTTATTTAGGAACGCACAAAGACAAAGCCTAATTGGGGTTTCTTTTCACCTGTTTTTGTGAAAATTCTGAACTTGGGCATAAGTGTCACGCTTTAGACGGAGAGGCAGGACACAAGCGCGAAACCGTTTCGACTAACATTTAATGTGCAAGCACAAACATGCACTGAAACATACACGGAACACAAGCACGGACCACACCAGCTTGACATAGACATACATCAAAGGACAAAGCAGGACAGATACACAGGGATATTTATATAAACTAATCAGGGAGTTGAACGAGACACAGGTGGGATCATTTACTTCACGAGACCAACAAACCAACAGGAACCATTAAGATAACCTCAATGGCAAAACAAATGTTTTTTTATGCTTGGCTGTGGTATCATATAAATAAAAAGATTTGAAAAAGGGGTGATGAAAACAGAATTTTTGGATAAATAAATGATGACGTAGCAACAACACAATCCAGTATGTCCATGGCTACATCCTAAAGCCCATATTAGCAGGAACCAGAAAAAGCCAGCTAAGCTCTGTTGTAGCTGCTAAATGCGTAGCTAGATAACGAAAACCCATTGATGAATACAGTTTAGCTCCAGTTCCATACTAATGACATACTATTTAGTACAGCACTAATAAATATGTAGTACATGATTGTGTGTGTTTGGCTGGCATTTCTAATTACATCATCTTGTGCCTGCTTCAGAATATTTGCATAACAGTAGCTGATGGAAAACACAACAATTCACATTTTGATAAAACATACCTAGTCTCCCGGTGACAAGTCTCGCTTCATTCTCAGTAGGAGTAGTATGCCAGACGGTCGAGAGACAGCACAAAACTAGGCGGTGTAAGGACTCTGTGCCTCTGTGCCTCTCTGTACCATTTATTTAAATGTCAGCACTCTTTCTCACTCTTCTTCTCCCTCACACTCTCTTTCACTCCTCTTTCGTTCTCAAATCGTTTTCACAATGCAAGGTGCATCGTTTTTTCTCTTTCTCTCTCTCCATTCTTTATTGTGCTAATTCTCAGTCTTTCTAACGCCCTCTGTCATGCTTTCTACTTTTAGCTTGGCTTCATCATCAAACAGCTGGCCGACAGCCATGATGGACCACGTTACAACTACTGTACTCTTTTCACACAACTACTCCACTTTTAGTCTCTCCCCTCCCATTGAAACACATGCTAGCGTTTCCTTTAATTAGCTGCCACATTATTTTCAGTGAATCTGTGGCAATGAAAACATGCTTTTCTTCTTCGACACATCAAAAGCATGCATACTCAATGTACTGATTCTCCAGGTGCTCTGTAACCGGTGCTTGGTTGCCAGGTTTTTTACTAGCCATGGTGTGATAACAGGTGATGTCCCTACTATCACACACTTCTTCTCTCACTAATGCACTCTCACCAGTGGCATTGAGCTCAAACCCTGCTTTATATATATATATATATAAATAATTCTTTTTTTCTTTATTGTAATTTTTCTTTAGGGTTTGCATGAGCTGTATTAGTCAGGGCTTGATTTGAAGGGGTATGCAAGGAGATGCCATCTCTGGCATCCCTATTTTTTTTTTAAATTATATCTATTACATCACTTAAGATGTCTATTATGGATATTTTAATTACATCCATGAGATTTATACTGAGATTTCTAGATTCTCCGGGTGCTCTGTAACTGGTACATGGTCACGTGGGTTGCCATGTTTTTCACTAACCATGGTGTGAAAACAGGTGACGTCCCTACTATCACACTCAAGCTTGCTTTTTCCACTTCTCTTCTCTCACATTCCTCTAATGCACTCTCACCAGTAGTATTCTAGAGCAGGAGTCATCAGTTCCAGTCCTGGTGGGCTTGAGTCCAGCTCAGTTTGGTGATTTTTGTGCTCAAAAACGCCTCATTAGACTCACCAGTTAATTACTGGTTTTAGTAGGCGTGTTAGAGCAGAGAAATCACCAATCTGTGCTGGGCTCCGACCCTCCAGGACTGAAATTAATTACCCTTGCTCTATAGTCTCAGTACTGGTTCTTTTTGAGAAGTGCACTGCGGCAATAGTGAACTGAAACCAAGTTGACTTCCTCTTAAGATGTATTCTGCAACAACACATGACTACTCGGTGAAACACATTTAGCACTCAGTATAGCAGAATACTTCTGTATATAATTATTTTTTAATATTATTTTAACACTTTTTAGTCAATTCACTTATGTTCTTGCTTCATCTGAATTTCCATCATTACTAGTTTTGCCTTCCTTTTGAATGTCTTGTATGTATTTTATGCCTATTTCAGGGTTCATGCAGATGCTTTAAAGTCTTAGAAATCGCTCGATTTGTATAGTTATGCTTTCAAGCTTTGAAATGCTTAATTTTAAATAAACGACTGGAGAGTTTCCATCACAAGTGGAGTAATACCATTCGGTAAAATACAAATTCTTGTGTGTATTGTGTGCCCACTGAGCCTGCAGTGCCAAATCAGTCCTCTTGACTGTAATGTTAGCGGTTAGCCACGTCAATCTGATCTTAGCACTGGACATAAAGCATATTGGCAGGTAGCACGTACCGTCTACAAGTATAAAACGAATACCTGCTCGCTAACATTACACGATTACGCCCAGCTGCCAGTTCAACTTAAATTTGCTAAAATAAATGTCAATTACAGGCCGTGGTTACAGTAAAGGCCAACCACACGTTCCGTAAGAACATTGCAAGATCTGCAAGAAAGTTATTTTGGCATTTATAATTTGTGCCAAATAGCTTACAAAGGAATTATAACACTTTTGAGAATTGAAATAAAAGAAGGCAAGTAACAAACTGACAGCTAGTGTAACATTAGCTAACTAGCTAGCAATTGGCAATGGATTCAGAACATTATTCCACTCCTTCCAGTTAGACCTTTAACTACTGCTTTTACTTTAAACTTTCCCGTTTATGCCAAAGCCATATGACGTATATTGAGCTAAAATGTTGATCTGCATTACACTGGAAAAAGTCTAATAAGATACCATAAAACTGTATAAACCCTGCTATTTTTATTGGACATTTTCTTCGGGGTTTGCCATGTTTTGTTTTTATTCAGTCAGGGCTTGATTTGAGGGGGGATGCAAGTTAAAAAAGGTCATAAATCATCCTCCGTTGTAAACCTGGCATCCCTATTTTTTTATTATACCACTTCAGATTATGGATATTTTAATTACATCCATGAGATTTATACTGAGATTTATAATAAACTGGCAATTCACCATATATTGTTTTACCATATACACTGACTGCCAGTTTATTAAGTACTAGATAGGTGAACTTAATAACCTGGCATCTCATTGTACACACCAAGTAGCACTGGATAGATGCATTCATTCTATATGTCAAAGTTACAATCAGGGCAAAGCTCGCCTGCACCTACTGAAAAGGTGGTTATGTAGGAATGCATGCTTTTCATTAGTATTACAGTTGAGTGTTTGGGGACGTGCACCATAGTTTCAACCCCTAGTGGCAAAGTGAACATTACAACATAATCTGTAGAATTTCTTTAAAAAGAATAAACCAGGTATGATATATCGGTATGTAAATTACCAGTGAAAGATGCCCAGAGTTAATGAGGCAGTAAATTTGAGTTTATAATATTAGGGCTTGTCCTAATTGCTTTTCATTTTTCCACTTGTCAAGGAAACACTGGAGGTCACATCCTGGCCCAGTGTCAACAAAAAACACATGACCGGCATGTGACCTTCATGATGTGACTTGAGTAATATGCCACTTGTAAACTAACGCTGTGTTTGGTGTTATGTGAGAGACCAGTGAACAACAACTCTGAAAGAGAGCATGCATTAAAATGTAGGAATATGTATATTTCTTTAACTCTATTAAAGAACAAGTTCTGCATCGTCAAAACAGTGCTGCTATTTCTGCCATTTCCAAATGTGACTTAAATGGTGTCTGATTTTCTTCCAAGCCAACGACACTACAAACAAATCCAATTAATGTCTAAACATTTCCTTAGATGGACATGGATAAAAGAGAAACTTTTCTTGTTCTGTCGGGTCTGCTTGCCTTTAATTTAATCACAGTACACAACATCAGAGATTTTGATTTCCTAGATTCCTCCAAGGGAAGTAATTTTGCTGACTTGTGCTGTTTAAATACAGCCACTTGCTTCAATGCGGCAAAATGAATTACTGTATGATGGCAGAGGTGTGTGTGTGTGTGTGGTGTTTGTGATTGAGCAGTCAGTAGGTTTAGGTTGACCTGCAAGGCAATAGCAGTTGAATGGTCAATAGAATATCATTCGTAATAAAAATGAAGTTAATAATAAAATGAGTTAATAAATATTTATTAGATTTATATTTTCATCATTAGACAGTGTATTTTATAGGTATACATTTTCAAACTGTGTTTCACAGTTCAAAGTCATAGCCTAATTTCATTCTTATATTCATGTAACACCAGAGCGACCCTCTCGTGTAGGACCTTGGAAGGTCTACCATTACTTAATGATATCAGCTAGGTTTTCTCCCTCTTGGTTTGATTGTTACATGTGCTTTTAGTGTAATGATCAAGTCCTTGAGCTCCACTCTCCATGATTGAAAGGGGACTTTATGAAGTCATATTTAACCTACTTTGAGCTCTAACCTTCCCGCTTTATAACATTCCATATTGATATATAGTATTTCGTCCTATTTTGTACTAGGTCTCATACTATCTTCTCTGTTTAAAAGCACACATGTACTCATGCACTCAAGCACAAAAAGCCTAGTTTCTTATTAATACAAGTCGTATTGCACATGTGGTTTTAGTTTGCAAGGCTGTAGGCAATACTTTGGAAATGTTCGATGGCTTTGCCTTCCTGGAAAAATAATTGCGCTCTGTCACGGATTTGGGGCTGACAGGATACACTGAGCCTCTCAGTGACAATCGGATTAGTAGATGATGCTTGAGCAAACGGCGTAGATGACATGATCAAAAATGAGTTCGGAGGCAACGAATGGAACTAATTTTCGAGCTGCCAGTTTGATTGGTCCCTCGTTCCTTTTGCTCTGGGACTCCTGTTCATTTGCGCCTCCGTATCCACAGTGTGATTAACAACAAGCAAAGATACTGGTCAGTACTTATTTTCTCCTTACTTCCCCCTTTTTTTAGCCGTTTGTCTGCAGTCTTGGCGCTTTGGAGAAGGGAATCTTCTTTCCTGTCATTTGTAAGGGACGGACTATTTTGCATGTTAGCATCATTCCCACACTGGGACACAATAGTTGAGGCCCCCCACTTGCTGCCCTGTGCATACCACGCTCTGAGCCCACCGATGTTATGAACTGCATTTCTAGGTCAGGGGAGGCTTTAATGAATAATAACGAGTCTGCTTCAAAAGGGAATTATTTATATCACTCCAGCAGAAAACTCTACCGCTGTTAGTCCCTCTGTATTCATCTCTCTGTTACTCACTAGGTTCTGTACATAGTGATATATATCGTATATAGATATATTAGTATTTCTGTTTAAGGGGACACCCACTCAAGCACAAAAGCCTTGTTTTTCATTAACACAAGACATATTTCACATGTGGTTCGAACACATCGTGTTCTTCATCGTGCTCATTTTAAATAGTTCTGTTTTTTCGCGTGCTTATACTTGCATTAAACTTTCACTCGCTCTTTCACCAGCATCCTCTCTTGTGTTCGGTCTTCCTTGTGGCCTTTTCGGTTGTTTGCCCTGCTGGATTCTAGCCAAGGCGACAGGCTGGAAATAAGCTAAGGTTGAGGGCCTGATGGGAACACTCATATTTGGTTTGCAAGCGAGACTCCCCCAGGGCCATGACTGCCGATCATTAACGAGGTATAGAGGAAACAGCCAGAGCAAGGTGAGGCAAGAGGAACAGATCGATTTGGTACCACGGGGGAGTGTTCAGGCACGGCAAACGTCTACAGCGCTATTCTAGGGCTATTTTGTGGCAGGAAAGGTCACTTTAGCACTGTTTTCACAATCGTCTGTGCCTTGATGTATTTGTTTTGGAGCATTTGCAAGTGATCCAGTTGGTAATTAATATCGCAAAAGTTCCGAAGGATTCTATTGGCTGGTTTAAAACTGTTGATCAATAATATAGATCTGAACAGACATGCATGATCTTCATTACTTCTCATAATTCTGTAATTAGTTTTAGCAATTACTGACCATGGGAATGAGGCTTCTATTTCAAATAGACCTGCAGTCAGTTGCTGATCTGATCACTCACACACACACACACACACACACACCTGTTCTCAATCACCTCTCGGTATAAAAGGTGACACATCGCGAAAAGTTTTGCGCCTGCATTTTGTAGTGATGAGTCTGAGCCTTGTTTTGATGTTATTGACGACTCGGTTTAACTTTGTTAGTTTCTTGTTACTGAATCCACCTTTGCCCCGTGATATTGTTTGCTAATCGTCCGACCTGTCTGTCTTTCACTGAGTTTCCGCCTCGCCCTTTTGTTTGACGCCTCGGTTCAATCGTTTAAGTCCGCACTTGCATCCGACACCTGCACTGCTGCGTGACAGCAACTTTTAATATGTAATGAAAAAATACCGTTGATGAAGGTATTGCAAAAACGCATACCTTCACGGGAATCTATATCGGTATATCAGCTGCCAAAACACAGCCCGAGCTGGTCAAACTGGTAGACCAGCTTAGCCAGCTAGGAATGTATTTTTCAGCTTCTTTATAACTTGACTAAATTGATCAGTAAATGTTTGAGATTTTCTAATTGTCTTACTGTTGTGTTATTTTCTTGAAACAATGTGTCTACAATGTTACATTAGTAGTGCTAATTCATAAACTGTTTCCATCTACCAGCTTGGCCTGTATTTTGGCAGCTGGTAGCTGGTCAGACCAAGCTGGACTTTTCAGCAGGGTGTGTTGTTACATTTTTAGTTTGTAAACTCGAACACAATGGCAATTTAAGTTCAAACTAGGCTACAATAGAATTTCAGTTCAACTGGTGCATCGGTCTGCTGAACTCTGATGATGTCATGCATCTCACACTGTAATTCTACATTATATTTGCATTGTTTGAGTGAAAGTGAAGTGGCACCAAAATCACCTGTCCAGATTCATCTCATCGACCTTTTACTGCTGCTGTTCTTCTTTCAGCCATTTATCTGTTATGTTCACATTCTTGCCTCACTGGATGTAACAGCACAACTCAGCTGTTTGGCTGTCCTTTTCTCCTTGGCTACCCCCAGCAGAAGAGCCCATGCCCCGACCGCCCCACCGCTGCCTTTTTCTAGGCGTCTCTGTCATGACGTGATGCTCCACAGGAGGGCAGTGCCTCCACCCCTCTGGAACACCATCAGCTGGAGCTTTCCATGCTGTTGTTTTAAGCCTCTCTGCGAAAATGAGGCAGACTTGATGATGAAGTCAGTTTGCCTCCCACCCACCCCCCACGTTGGATCTTGTCATTATTGGGGGCCAAATCCTCTTGAAGTAGGCCTGTAACACAGCATTCAAATCATATAATCACTTAATAGCATATTTATATGTGTATTTATGCTGCAATGGTTCGAGTATCATAAACTTGCTTCGAGCAGTAACAAGATTCCACTATGCAATCTGAATTGTGTAGACACAATCAGGAAACCCAGAGGAGGTGGGGATCCATTTGCATTCGGTAATGCTTCATACCGTGGCATTAGACCTTCTGTTCCTGCGTTTGTTGTGCTCAGTAGCATAGCACCACACTCCCACGCATTTTGTCACAGTAATAAGAGAATGAGATGCACAAAAAACATCAAAGCAGTGGCACATTAGCTGTATCTACGCTATGTCGGATCTGTCATACTTCTGTTAAATATACTTCTGTCAAAGTTCTATGTATACTGTCAGCCGAGTGTCCATACAAACACTCGTCCTACAAACAGCAATTCTGTTATATTGTTCCTCCCACGCGACAGACCATAATGGCATTTTTTGTCCTGCGGATTAACAGAACCCTTGACCTAAAATAAACCACTTTTGCCCTCGCCAGACAGTGCATTTCGGTCTGCTTTTCTCCAGCCACACATCTCTGAGCTTTTTAACGGCATGGAGAATGTTGGGTTACTTTGTGCTTGTAAATGACCTGAAAAGATCATCTGTTGTGTCGCATTGTGTTTTCAACAGTTATTTTTGTATGCCATGTAATGCTTTATGTTTCGGACCACATGTTATCGTGATACTAGCTTTTACAATAGGCCACTCATACTGCAGAAGGATGCAATATGCAAATTAGGCCTCGAACAAATCACTAGGGCCCTGATTTACTAAACGTGCAAACTTGATAATACCCGCAAGCTGATTTACTAACAGTGTCTACGGAGGATTGCGTCATTCAAATGAGCAGAATAGCACTTTGGGTCACTTCTGACGAGTGCAAAATACAGGGTGGTGTCAATGCAAACAGCTTAATTTAATAGTTTCCTTCCCCTAATTTGCACGTGAAATCGTTTATGCGTTTGTTCTTTGTAAATTACTCACAACACGTCCACTAACTACATCCGCAATTTATCAGATTGTACACGCAAATTAGGGTTCTTAGTAAATTAGGACCCAAATGTTTTATTGTGTTTAATCATGTCACAAGTGTTGACCAGTGTGTTGTTAATATAGTCGAAGCCATATCACAATACCAATATCTAGCAATATACTTATAATATACTATTCTTTTAATAAACCCGTATTTGATAGTTATTTATCATTTATAATCTTAACTAACAGTCTTTCAATCTCTCTTTGTGCTCTCCAGGGCCTTGTATACATATGAAGACGACAGCAATGACCTGGCACTGGCATCATCAGGAAGTAGGTCATATTGAAACCATAATTTACCCTAATGTACATCTGCCATGGATCCAAATGCAATAACTCTGTCATGGTGATGGCTAGCTCTTATTTTCCACATGAAAATTAGCATAATTATTGCTGGCATTAAGAATCTGTTCAGTTTAGTGAGGCGCGAATAGTCATTAAGTGGTTATTGCCTGTTGTTAATAACCAAAGGAAGTAGTTTACCGTTTGGATCATATTCGATCTAACTGCCATTTCCACTGCAAATGCCATCTTATTATCTGAGTTATGGCTTATCGGATCAAACAGCATGGAGTCACATCTTTCTCCCCTCAGTACATGACGAGTAAACCTGTAATTTAGCAGTAACAACTTTAATGGCTCTGTGCCTGCAGTGGAACAGGGCAAGGCGGTGAGATCTAAGTCCACCATTCAGAACGAGGTGTATTGTTGTTGGCAGAGGAGCCTGTTCAAGTGTGATTGCACCACAATTGAGGTCCATTCATGATTTCATGTGTGAGCCAAGAACGGATGCTTATTTGTTCCAGTGGAGGGTAATTATATCGTGCTACCTGCTTCATATTCTAATTACTTTTAATTATTAGTGAGAGCAGAGGGAATGGGACTGCATCCTGCTGCAATGTACTCTTTGGCCTGAGCTGCAGGAGAGGCTGCGTGTTCAAGACTAATTCAAGCAGACCTCTGTGTGTTTGTGTGCGTGTGTGTGTGTGTCTCCCCATCTTCTGCCAGAAGCCTGGGTCTCACTGTCTGGTTCTGATTTAGCTTTTAAGCTTTCAGTTCAACTGACTGGAAGTGAGTCACTAACCCAACTGTCTGCTCCACTAATTAGCTCAGTGGATACTTCGGCTTCAGAGGTTGCTTGCACACTTAGTTGGTCAGTTTCCTGACATACACTCCGCCTCGTCAATGAGCTCCTCTATAAAATCTATCTTTATTATCTCAATATAGAGTTGGGTAGAGTAGCCAAAAACCTTACTGAAGTAAAATATGTAAAAAGTAATGTACTACTTTTATGATAAAAGTAAGTCATCCAAATAACTATGTGAGTAAAAGTAAGAAAGTTGAACAAGCTGTAGTGATGATAATGTTAATAAATGTTGACAAAAATGATTTTAACTCTGATATTAAATATGTATTACATCATACAAATGTTACATCATCTGTGAAAGAATGTTCTGCATAGCATTCTTTGCTTGCTAGCTTGGTGATGTTAGCAGTTAGCTGTCAAAGTGCGTTCGAATTTTAATTACTTAAAAGATTTCTGATCCAAATGCATTTAAATATTAACTAGCCTATTATGTTATACTGTCAAAGACAGCAAATTAAAGCAGTAGCGCTACACCATGCGTTTGTATCGCATGAACCACGGAAAGTGAAGATTGTGACTCTTTCTTAAACAAATCATGAGGAGGCCGTAACATAATAGCATTCTTGAACCTACATAATGTACTATATTCGCAACAGAGTTGCAACAGTATTTTTCTCGATACAAATTTACTTGACTAAGAGTAAAAAATACTTCCCATTCAAACGACCCTTACAAGTAAATGTAACGGAGTAAATGTACCGTGTTACTACTCACCTTTGTCAATGAATGGGGAGCTTGTGATTTAATGCATCAATTAAAACCGCCATCTAACATGAGCCAATTTGCTAAGTTTAGCAAAGCTCAGCAATATCGCAGTCGATATTGTTTCATTAATTGAGGAAGCCGAAATTTTGATTACAATTAAAATATTGTGGAACAGATTCTTATTCTAAAATAGGTATCCACATTACTGTTATCACTGGGACATTCAGCAATTGCCTTTTCATGAGTGCACCTCTTCCTCTCTGCTCTTGATTCACAGACGGTGGCCTGGCCGAAATCATGGTCACCTTCGATAACGGCCGCATCATGTATGGCTTCTGTAGCCTCAAGGACCCGACCGCTGCCCTGCCTCGTTACATCCTCATCAACTGGGTGAGTCAGGATGCTAGTAACCATCCTTTAGCTGATGAGAGAGTTGGTTCTTGCCCTCGGCTGGTGGCTGGTTTTAAGTGACACTGCATTTTATAAGCCGTTAGCAAGAGCACACATAGTGGGGCAAAGGCAGAAGAGCAGAGCTGAAATAGCATGAGAGACTTAAGAGTCTGTAATAAGCTTCATTTTAGCCCGCCATGCCCCATAAGCCACTGTAGTTGTTCTTAAATCCGACACAGAGTGCAAGATGCTGTGCAAAGTATTTTTGCACATCTATTATAGTCATTAGGAGGGTTCTCCCTGTATGCCACTGTAATCAGTTTGTATTGCGTGACTAATGTTCCTTTGAATGGGTGCTGATCATACCAATCTGCACTGCTGTATTGTTAAAAAAAAAAAAATGATGCACTTCAGGTGAATTGTTACGTTTTGCTCGGTGAAAACGAGCAACCTCATTTAACGACTGAACTGAGAAATAGCTATTCATCTCAGGGTTTTGTAAAAGCTGTGGGTGGTTTTATAAAAAAAGGGTCAATTAAGAGCTCCAGTCTACTGCCTATGATGTACTTTTGTAATTTGCTTCAATTTAATGCAGCCGCTCAGGTATGTGAGTGTCCCTGAGGACTGGCTTCCTGTGTTTGTAATGACCATAATTATGATGTATGTTCAGGTAGGGGAGGATGTCCCTGATGCCAGGAAGTGTGCCTGTGCCAGCCACGTAGCCACCATCGCTGAGTTTTTCCAGGTGGGTCTCACCAAGGTAAAGTGACCACTTTTTCCATCTCTGTAACAGGTAATGGATTGTGCATCTGGCAACTTTCACCAGATTTACTTTATACAAATGATTATACTTAAAGGAGCAGTTTGTCATTTTTAGAGCCTATTGCTGTCAGTAAGGCGAATTGCAATTTGCAGTGAAAACATCGACAAGCCTTCTCCTTCCTCCCAATCGATTCCACCACCTCTGTTGAAGCCATTTATCATTTATTATAGCTGAGCAGCTTTGTTCCGGCTGGGCCAGAGCCTATTCCTGGGCCAGAAAAATGTACACGGATTCCCTAGATGAAGAAACCAGCCAAGTCTGTTCTATGGCAATACTGTGAATCACAGTTTTTCTAAGATAGCTCTGAAATAATTTGATTATTATTAGTCTCGAAACGCCTTTAAACATTACAAACTGCACCTTTAACCTTTACTACTCAGCTCCCTGAGATTGGATATTAAAGAATTGCATATTGGGTAATGTGTAATGATTTATTAGCATGTTTGATTATCTTTTACATTACCATTGAATTAGCTATATTTTTTGCTGCACTCAAAAGTGCTAAACCTGCTTTGTATCTTCTGCAAAAGTACCTGTAGATTCTAGTCACTTTTTATAGTAGCTTGTTGTTTTCCTTCATATGTTAATGTCATCAACCTTCTTTGTGCCATGTTTTGTAACCTCTTCTGAAATTACAGCCTGTGACATAACAACTCCTACTTTTTTGCCTGTGTAGCACTTTCAACTCTGCACTGTTTGTCTTCACGAGTCCATTATTCCTCAGCCATCTATTACACTTCCGAGCCGTGATTGTTCAGACGATAAAATTCATAGAATCTGTGGGTGGACATCAAAGTGTGTCTGTGCAAGGGGGAGACTACGGTATCTAACAGCTGGTAGTACGTGGAGGAGAATGTCTGCGGATGACTAACGTGGCCCTCTCCAGGGTTATTACAGTAAAGGTGTCTGCTGCTTGTAGAGCGCTGAATGACGGGCACTGCCTTTTATGTACTCCGTCTCATCAACCAGGACACAGGAGAGGGAGAGAACAGAAGAACAGAGAGAAAACAAGAGATAAGGGTGAAGAAAGAATGGATAGAGGAATTAAGGAGGTTGTAAAGGCTGTTGTGAGAGTGTGGGCAGTAGAAAGAAACAGGGTGAAAAGGGTGGCTCTTGTAGCTATACATTTTAATACAGACTTGTGATATAACAACTCATGTCTCAAGCATTTATAGAGTCTGTAAGAGATGGGTCAGTGGATGAATGGATGGATGGATGGATGGGGTGGTCGGAAAATTGGTAGATGGTTGGGTGGGTGTGTGGGTGGATGGATGGTGGATGGATAAATGGGTGGGTTGGATAGGTGGGTGGATGGGAGGGTGGATGGATGGGCGGATGGAGGGGTAGATGGATGGATGGGTTGGTGGACGAATGGGTGGATAAATGGATGGATGGACCTGTGGGTGAACAAGTGGATGGAAGGATATATAGATGGATAGATAGATAGATGGGTTGGTGGATTGGTGGGTAGATGGACGAGTAAAAGGATAGATGCATGAATGGATGAGGTGGTCGAGGGGATGGATGGATGGATGGATGGATGATGGATGGATATATGGGTGGGTGAGAGGGTGAATGCATGATGGATGGATGGATACATAGATCTAGTACAGGACAAATAGTACAAATAGTAAACACAACATAGTAAATGCAATAAATACAATCAGAGAAAAATAAAATATAATAATTGGTAAGTGGAGGATAGAGATCAGGAGTATTGTTCTACTTCTCTATGCTAACATAACAACAACGATGATAACGGAAAAATGGTGATGACAATAATGTTGCCAAGTTTCTTGAGATATCACATGTACTATGTAAATATCCATATTATTGCTCAATCTGGACTATGGCTTTGTTGTGTAAATGAGTTGCTTTATTTGCCTTCGAACAGACTGGACATTCACATCATTCTTATTCATGAACACCAGAGGCAGAGAGGTTCCTCCGAATTCACCTATTTTTCCTTTCATCCTCCCACTGATACTTTGAAGTCCTTTCTGTAGCACTAACACACTCCACCACAGTCCCACTGTGCCGTATACACACATACACACATACAGAGTCCTTGCTATTCAGTACAGGCTGGCCTGGGGTTACGTGCTTTGGCAGCAATAGCGATGATGTCTTTTTCTCTCTCTCTCGCTCTCTTTCCCTTTCTCTCTTTTCTTTCACTCTCTCTTTTACTCCAGGGGGTTGACATCATCATCAATGCCAGCAGCATGGAGGACATCGACCCCTCAGCCATCGGGCAGAGATTGACCAATGGGACGGGCCCGACAGCCAGCCCGGTGCTCAGCCGCCTGCGAATGAAAGATGAGGAGAACATGGAGCATGTTGTATGTGACTCGGAGTGGGAGGGAATCTTTTTGTGTGTGTGTGTGTGTGTGTGTGTGTGTGAAAATGCTCTGTATATCCATAAGTGTGTTCAGTTATAGAAGTGTATTTTTGCTACATGTAGTAATGTATTACTGAGACTTTCTTATGATAATTTAGATCATGATTTCCGTGCTGATCGACCGTGATGTGTGTAAAATGATCTCTGAGTGTGAAGTGTGTCAGAAGGGCTCAACCTTGTTACTGCTTTCAGGGTGAAGTGCCTAAGCATTTTCTTACTAACCACATTGTTAGTGCAGGAGGAAATAAAACAATGCTCCTCTCTGTGGATGGCTAAAGCAGGCGGTGACTCATACACACTTCCAACGCTGTCCAGCTCCTTCCGCCTGTGTGTCTCACAGATCAATGTGACCTCCATCCCTGTGTCAGCCTTGTTCTTCGTTTAACCAGTTAATGAATAAACACAGACAGTGTAGATCTCACCACAAAATCAACTGAGATAAAAGTTGCCCAACTTTGGTAGTCCAGAGAAGTCTGATTCATTCAGCTTGCTCTTTAGCTTATGTAATAACATTGCATAACTTAGAATTGACACGGTAATATGGAACCTAAGAATATATTTTCTGGTGATTGCAACTCGGTGACTATTTACTTGTGGCCCGTGCTCTTTTTGCATTACCCTTTTTGCATTAGAACAGAATGAAATGTCCCCATGGTGCCTCACTTGGAACATCACATCCGTATTTAACTGCGTTTCCAATTAGCTGTTGCTCACACCTTCTCCTTTTTGCTTTCTCTCCTCCCACAGGGCACCACCTACCAGAAAACGAACGCTGAGATCGAGATGAAGAGGATCAACCGCGAAGAGTTCTGGGAACAAGCCAAGGTAGAGATCAGATTCTGCACTCACAAGGAAGCTTGATCTGAGGAAGGACTTTTCAAAGTGGAGCTGTGAATCAGCACGGCATGCGTTAGCCCACTGTTCCTGAGCGGCTATTGATCTCTTTGCCTTAGCTTTAGCGCTAATGCCGAACTTAGAGGGAGGGGCTATTTATCATTTGAAAATGTGTGTCTGAGTTTTAGAGCCCCATTTTGGCCTCATAAGATAATTATCAATAATTGGTTCAGGAGATGAGACTTAGCCCTCAAATGTGGCTTGAAAAAAAAACTCTCAGATTGCTGGCCTATATTTTTGATTTGCACTGATTATAAGATATTTAAGGAAGGGAGTACAATTTTTCCCCTGAGGTCAATGGCAAATCCGGTTAGTTCGTTCTCCTGAGATGTTTACTTGCGTTTTTAAGCCCAATCAATATATGAATGGTCGATAGTTAGAAATTGTATACGTATCCACATATTGTAGTTACATGGTTAATAGTGGGTAGGTGTTTAGCTATGTGTTTACAACCTACCTAACAGCGGGAAGAAGAGCTGAGGAAGGAGGAGGAACGTAAGAAGGTGGCAGAAGAACGGCAACGCTTTGAAGAGGAGCGGATGGAGCTGGAGAAAAAGGAGCAGGAGGAGAGAGAGATAAGATACCGTGAGAGGGAGAGGCAGATTGAGGAACACAGGCAAGAACAAGGACACTCTTGACATGTTGGTCCATCGCTTCACACTGTCTTATCACTGAAAACACCTTTTTGTGTTTTATTTTCGTAGGAAGAAAATGCAAGAAGAAGAGGAGGCCAAAGAGAGATCACACTCTCAGCTCTTGATTGTAAGAGTGTGTATGCTTTGCATACTAGGTCTTCTTTATTTGACCATGTTTAAGAAAGATTATACTTTTTTAGAGGATATTCTAAGGATTTCTAAAAATGGAGGCTCTATAGTGGGACTTAGGCACAAGTCCACAAGCAATACATGACATATTTCCAGATTTAGCAAAAGCACCCAAGCAATGTGTAGACGTGTTTTCACCAGATACTCGGCAATAGTTAAAACCCCAAAATGAAGAATTGGTGTCACATAATGTTAATCATGGTTGAACAACTCAACAAACCAATGATACGTTGAGGAAAACCTACACTTTGCTGCCCCCTGCTGCAAACTACAGCACCTTTTCTCATTTCTTCAGACAGAGCCCAATTATGGGGACCTCTCTCAAGACAAAAAGGAGTCAGAGGTTGAGGTGAGTTGATTTGTTAAATCCAGAGCAACTAAAGTTATCACAATCTATAAAAATCACCTCCTCGTTACAAGTTCTGGGCAAGCCCTTTATGAGTACAAGCAGTGAGACATAAATCTAGCTTAGATGTAGGTCAAATTGTATTGTTGCATCAGAAATTCCTTTGAGCATTGCATATGGGTCAGTGGGATTCCTCGTGCTGTTTTGGGAGTAGGACGGCGTGTGAAAATAGCACTCTGATGGTGGCTGTTTTTTTTTTGTTTTTTTTTACAATATGAGGCAGCTATGGTGAAGCACAGCCGACATACTATTTAAGTAGCCACAGCATAGTTTCGGGCTAGAATTTGTATAAAGGCGGAATACGAACACATCTGTATGCAACATTTGCTAGTTATTTTCAGTATAGTAGCTATATTGGTATGACCATAGCAATATACAGTATAATGAAAGCAGTTTAATAATAATGATGATAAATTAAATTTATATACGCTGTTCTTAAGCACATTAAGGACATATTACAGAAGGTACAGACAGCCAGACATCCACAGAAACAAACTTACCACAAAAACATGGAGGGGAAAAGTCATTCATTTCTTTGTCATTTTAAATCATATTTTTTTCTATTAATTGTTAAAATAAGCTAATTTACGATTGTATTTGACATGTGTACAAAAATATGCATTTAATAAAACATAAACAGAAATACACTAGCGTTCAAAAGTTTGGAATCACCTGTCGTATTTTATGAACAGTCATTATTCTATTCACCCTACCACCATGACCTTTGGCAACCTCTCTTCTGACAAAAGCAGGCGAACCGGTGTTT
>JAOUQW010000019.1:15338347-15349041 GCA_028565825.1 Olivaichthys viedmensis | reverse complement strand
AAGTGAATCGATTTTATCTGTTACATACACTAGCGTTCAAAAGTTTGGAATCACCTGTCGTATTTTATGAACAGTCATTATTCTATTCACTAAACTCTTGTACAATGTAGTAGATCTAATATATTTAATATAAACCAGACACCAAAAGGTCTTTTTAGAGGGTTTTTTTGGTATTTAAAGTATTTTGGGAAAATGTTATTTAAAAGTCATAGTTAAATGATAAAAATGTAATGATAAAGGAGAAATGACGATACATGGATAATACCAGAATATTATTTAAGTCTCCACTTCAAGATTTGATCACCGCTTTCCATAAAAAGATGCAGTGATTCCAAGCTTTTGAACGCTAGTGTATATTCTTACAGGTACACATACAAAAAACTCAACCTGCATTTTCCTGTACGTATCTGCCAGCCAAAGCAGCTCTATACGTGTAATATTTCAGGTCTTCTGTCAGGGCGTTTTGCAGATACCAGGATATTGTTTTTGAACTTTACTGTGAAAGTATTTGCTCAGATGACAATGAAGGAGAGAATTGTAACGCTGTGAATGTGTCGACAGGAGGCAGCGGCCATAATCGCCCAACGCACAAGCAACCCGCGCGAGTTCTTCAAGCAGAGAGAGAAAGCTGTGGCCAGCAGCCTGGACACGTCACCCATCAGCACCCACAGGACCGGTGAGACCACAGGAGGGGAGTTAAAGGAATAATCCAGTGTTTTTCAGGCTAATCTCTATCCCTAACATCTTTGACATATGTGTGATTATCACCGACAAGAATTTCGACACATTTCCCTCTACTGCGAAAAGAACAGAAAACCTGTTTACTCAAAACTCAAATATAATGGAAGTCTAGGGGCAGTTGTTAAGTTTTGTCAAAAAACGTTTAAAATAGATGACTATATAACACTAATTTAAAACTACAACCGTTACACTTCAACAACAAAGGTCTAAGGATGAGACAGAAATGAGAGAATGTCTTACCAAAGTTGTGCTTATGTAGTTTTATCCAACTTTTAAACACTGGAACAGTACAGTAAAAAGTCATTTTACTTACTTATGCTTTCCTAAGGTCAGTGTTTACTTTGAGCCACATTGACTACGCTGGTAACGCATAATCACAAATTCTTCTCTCTGAAAAAGTAGTCCCATATAGGATGGATTATACAGATATAAAGAATTCATGAAGTGTTCTAAAATAATACGTATTTCGCATAAATACTTATTGACTGCTCCAGCAACTGCCCTTAGACTTTCATTATAAGTGAGTTTTAAATGAGCAGGTTTTCTGTTCTTTTCTCAGTACAGGGAAACATGCCGAAATTATTTTTTGTGGTAATCGCTGTACGCTACAATTACAGTAGATAAGAGATTAGTTTTTTTTAAAAACGCTGGATTTAATGCTAAACTGGTACAAAAGCCTTGGTTTGTCTTCAGTCTATTCATTTGTAAACAACAAGAGAAACTGTCAGCCTGTGTGTAGTGGGAATTTTCACTCTTTACTATTCAAAACATATTTCATGCACGAGAAGACTGCAAGGAATGCATGTTCTGAGATAATCTCAGAACATCTCCTTTTTGTGAGGGACACTGGTGTCGCGTTTCTTTTCAAGATCGTAACTAAGCAAGTTGGATCTAAAAGAAGACAGCAGTGACATCCCTCTGCGTAGTTCAGAGACGCAGGAGCCTGATCGCTTTTGTAAAACATAGGCATGAATGTATTGCTGCCGGCCTTCGGTTAAAGTGGCACAATTTTTGTCGGTGCTGAACTCTTCGTCAGCATCTGTCCCTAGAGAGCTCTCGAGAGGCTGTTTGACAGTCCTACTATTTTCGCAGGATGTAAAGACATCCTACTAACAACTTTCTTTCTTCCTTTCTCTTTCCTCTTCCTCCCGACATTTTCCACATGCTGCTACTCATTCCACCTACTTCAATTCTTTTGGTTAATGCATTCCATATTTTATGATGATCCCGGACTTGTCCTCAACATCTAACCCACTGAAAACTAACAAATCATCGCTGTTACCTCACATGACCCTATGTCCATTGTCATGAACATGTCCATATCGTCCACCCTGAACCTTCTCTTCCTCACGCATTATAACTCTCTTTGCGCTCTCTTTCATTCTCCTCATCTTGTCCTCTTGTCTGCCGTTCTCTTGCTTTCCTTTGTGTTCCGCATGCCTGTGCGTGTTCGTGTGTCCCTCCCTGGGCTCCTGTCTCCTGTTTACCAGGCCGCTTGGACAGTCCGTTCTTGAAGCAGCAGCACAGTGTGTGTGTGTCCAGTGCATCCTCCTCTCGCAGCCCAGGGCCACCTGGTAGGTACTGGACCTACCCAGGTTCATCAGCACAGAAGCACTGGTGTCTCTCTGCTCTCAGTCCCATAGCCCCATGCTCTTGCTCCCCACCACTGCATCACTTTCTCACGCGTTTGCTGTATTGGCTGTAGTGACACTGCACTTGGAGTGGATCTGACAGGTGTTATTTTTAGGATGCATTTCTTCACAGAATAGATCTCTCCACAGCTAAGTGTGCTAGTGTCATGAAATTGTGCATGCAGTCCTAGCATATGGTATTTGAAGCCGAGACATAATGGTACTTCTTTTTGTGAAAATATGGACTCTTCATGGCCGTTCTCTCTCTGGAGTAGTGTTTTGGGTAATGTTATGTTTGGGTTTTATGGTCAAATGTGGAGTAGAGAGAATGGAGCCAGTAACCAAGAGACGCACACTTTTTGGATGAAAACACCAATGATTTATGTAGTAATGGTGTTTAAAGCCACAACCAAATTGCTTACCATGTACAAATGCACAAGTGCTGAAAGCTATCTCCTAGGACCTATTTAGACGGCATTAGTTTTACACTGTGGTAATTTCATCTTTTACAGGTGCTACTTAGTAATTTTGTTTACATTCAGAACGGCAGTGCTGGTGTTTTTCTCTCAGGGGTGTCATTTGGGTATGGCAAGGCGTGGCTCATCAAAGTGAACTAAATTGGAAGGCTAAACATTTCTGTGTTTTAGCTAAATTATGTCATTAATTCATTGCGCATTGGAGCAAAATGATCAACGTCCAAAATGTTATTGCATCAACCCCCTCTGCTGCTCTCCCCCAACCCCCGTGCTCATATCGATGAATATTGTGTGCTTACATTACCAGGCAATGAGACAGCCAACATAGAAAACATTAAGCTGTGTGAAGTGTGCTGTTTGTGAGCTAGCTAGCATCAGTCTGATGTTGTCCAACCTTGCCACACCCTGGGTTTTGGTGAATTGACGCCAATGTTTTCTCCCTCAAAAAATCTCTCGTCAATTTAGTCTCGTACAGACTCGTACAAGCACGTTGTATTTTGCATTGGAAAATGTTTCTTGACCGCTATTACACACTGTAACAGTGACAAAATGATAGATGCTTTACAATAGTCTCTCAAACATTTAGTTGCTAGGGTTAGGTCATGTCACTGTACTGTTTTCACAGAGAGCCCATTAGAAGTGAAAATAAAGCCAGTCAAAGAAAAGAGGGCATCTAGAGTCAATTTAAAGTAGCCAATCCACCTACCGACATGGGTTTGGGAGGTGGGAGGAATCCCACACAGACACAGGAAGAACATGATAAACATGTGAAACTCCACACAGACAGTAATCGAGCTCAGAATTGAACCCCTTACACCAACACTACCTTCTGCGCCAGCATGCCACCCCCGCAAGCGGAATACATTGGCCTATATAATGTCAGCTACAGCCAGTATGAAACCTCACTTTTCTCGTGTATGCCACAATATCATCATTGTAGAGTTGTATTGGTAAATTCATAATCCAGTAATGTAACCATATCAAAGTGTGATGCAAACATCCGTGCTATTATAGCTACTATAAACGCGCTTGTTAATTCTGTTAATTCAGTTTTATCACAGGAGACGTGCAAATATTTTAGTAAAGACGTCACCCCGAGAAACTAATACCGTCCGAATGGGGCTTTGTCATTTTTCAATAACTAAACAAGATGCAGGCTTCTCAGTGCCCACAACGACTCCATTTGATCAACTGTGACATCCCCCTTGGGTTCTGCAGTGCGTTCTGTCCCCATTGTCCAATGTACAGGAGACATACTGTGTATTTTCTTTCAAAGCAAGATCTTGGACATGGGTAGGGCATACAAAGAGAGCACCATCATTTTGGACGAGAAGTAAATTTCATAGAGGCATAAGGTGCAGTTTCCTGTTGAATCTCACCCATGTTCCCCCTCCCTTCCCCTCCTTCTGCACGCTTCCTGCGATTGGATGGCGCCTGCCCTGCCTGCACTTCCCCTCTTGTCCTGACCTGTGAGTGTGTGTAGCATTGCTGTGAACGTGTGTGACCTCTGTAGAGTTCACCTGGTGTTCTCTGAGTTCACCAGATGACGTCATGTTTTCTGAGATGTAAAACGGCAGCTCCAACATACACACACACACATTTTCTGTCCACTCAGATCACTATGGCCCAGTCTTTTGCAGGACTTACCAATGTAAAATAAAAGCAATAATTACTGTGGATTTGAATATCAGTGGGAATGTTTCTCAAGCGGCTGCTGTTGCCTTATGTTACTGTTACACAGTGTTCCATTATCATTGTTCGTTTATTCCACCTTTCATTATGTAAGGGTTCTCATTCAGTAGTGAATGCTGCTATATAGTAGTGCTCAGGCATGGACACTTACATAACTGTGTGCTACAAGAGTGGTTGTGCCTGGATTTCTGGTCCTTCTTGTTTGACATGGAGCAGACTTATAGTTGATGACTGTGTTGGATTTTGGATCTGTTGCTAATTAGACTGTTTTCATGGCTATTTTGTAAATCTGTGGCATCACCAGGGTTTGAAATGAACCAGTCTACCTGCCAAATATGGGTCAAATTGGGTGGGTAGCTCATCTAATGTACCACTTTGTCGGGTAGCCTTACAGTGCTGCTGTAAAAAACAAACAAACAAAAATGGAAACAAACAAACAAAATAAAGAGTGCATTATGTAGTTTATATGTCGCCAACATCCAAATTATTGTCACCCTTCAGGAAAATTAGCAAAATGAAACCTATAAAATAACACAGACAATAAGTGATCGTTTGAGGGCACGGTTTGTAGTTTTATTTTAACACAATATTTTTTCAAACATAAATTTTTTTATTGGCATCCCAACAATAAATATTTATTGAAACCTCTCCTGGAGAGAATAACAGCAGTGAGCCTCTTGCTGTAATGTCTAACAAGGTTGGAGACACTTGTAGAGGATCTTGGACCACTCCTTCATGCAGAACATTTCCTTTATACTCTTATGTTTGTGCATGGGGGGTGGGATTCAGACCACAGGTTTTCAAAAGAGTTCACGTCTGGAAACTGAGATGGCCTTTGCCACCAATCTTCACAAGAGCCCCTGGACCAGCAGCTCAAAAACTTTTTTTTTTTTGGTCTTATCTGACCGCAGCAAACAATTTCACACTGCATTTTGTCCGATGCTTGGAAACAGGAAATGTTAAAAGGCAATAACAGAATTCCCGGAGACTGTGAGCAATTTTAAAAGAATGGATTTTTTTTGGATGACAATTTGTTTGCATATATTTTAAATATTCTTTAGGGTTTTTTTTTTTTTTTTTTAAAGGAAATCTATTATTAATCTATTAACTATGTTAATCCTGAGCCCTGGGTTGGAAAAAGTCACATATTACAATGCCTTGTGTTTCTTAATGACTGTCCTCTGTTTTTGTTAAAAAGATTTATTCTCCAACAATGTTTTTTTTACTCCTGAAATAAGAAAGTTAACAAATAAGAACATGTTTGAAAAAATAATGATAAGAATTAATGTAACAGATCCATTTGAACGTGTCATTCCTTGGTCCTGTAAAACACTGAGACACACTCAAGGTGCTCGCTTTGATGCAACGTGTTTATGAGCTCTTCACCTCTCGGCTGTCTGAAACGGCATCTGCATGACTATACTGTTGATTTGTGTTATGTGTAATTCATCTGTTACTTATGTTTCTTTTTCTTGCATGCATTATGTGTTTTGTGTCGTTCTCGTCTCACTGGCTCATTTAAACACTTGCTGAAAGGAGCACTTTCACAACGTGCTTGCTGCTGTTGTGAAAACTTTCTGTGACCTCCGTGAAGCTGGCACCCCATCAAAAAGGAAATAGAATAAAACTTATGGCATTCATTTGTGTTGTGTTTGTGCTACAAAAACTATTTGTGCTGTGTTTGGTTTCTGAGATTATTATAACGGCTATATTTCAATGCAAGTCTATGGTCGAGGGTGACGTCACAGTGCATTAAACCCTAAATCAACATCTAACCAAATTACTGTCATGCGTTTGTGCTAATTTGTGCTGTACAAAAATAGTTTGAGTCTGTTTGATTTTTTTACTCTCAGCCATTGACTTACATTGATATATAATGCTATAATATCTCAAAAACCAAACCGGCACAAACAATCATTTTTATGGCACAAACACAGCACAATCAAATGCCAAAGGTTTTATTGAATTTCTTTTTATATGGAGGGCCAACTTTACGGAGGTCTTTCAGTGGCGTGTAGACTGTTTGTCTTCAGTTTTGTGGTAATATTTTGACGGGTAACGTGATTATTTGCCATTTGCAATGCGAGATTGCTGTTTTGTATACTCACGCCGAAAGTTCTCTCTCTCTTTGATTGGTCAGATGACTCTCCTGAAGGTGTCTCAGAGTTCAGCGGGGCAGCTACGTCCCCTACACCCATCCCTAAAATCGCCATTCAGGAAGAAAAAGAGGACAGCAGCCAAAAGGAATGGGGTAAGAGACAAGCAATATTTTACTATAAACTTTAGTGTAAAGAACTTTGTACGGTTAAAAGTAGTCAATTATTCAGTACTATTGTCAAATAACCTACAAACAGCTGCATCAACAGAATGCAATATTACATTCTCAGCATTTTTTGCGTGTTTGCTGGTACTCGGCCTTCTGCTTCGATACTGTTTACTTTTAAATAAAAAGCAATAACTCTAAATCAGACACTAAATCAGCTTACATAATGTCAAGCAAAGATTATGCAAGCAGAAAGCACAGAGAAAGAAGTTTTGGGCATTCCTGTACAATCCACACAATATCCCCATATATAGATATGCACATCTGAAATATCACATTCATTTGAATTAAATACTTACATCCTGTGGTAAAGCTCTCCGCAAGAACTTATGTGAAAATCTCTCCAAGGCCACCTGAGAGCAGCCTGATTAGTTCTTGTAGCATCTCCAGGACGGACGAAGCAGCCTCCAGTTTGTTTAATAAGCTCCACAGCTGGGAGGATGTTATTGCTCTCCTTCCAGATCAGCTCTCTGGAGCAAATAGGCCCAAATGACACCTGGGACTCATTTGTTTGCTGAGGCTTCATTTGCCTTCACAGCTCACTGGTTTTCTCTGCGCTTGTTTATACGACCCGGCGGCACAGTTTGGTGTCCTGTGTTAAAGCGTTCTGCCGAGACTTAAATTACTGTTCATTATCAGAACAGGAAGCGCACTTTTGTTTCAGATTTAAAAACACGTCATTTTTAGCACATATATATGGAAAATATATGAAAATAAATATAAGAGAAAGAGAGAGAAATCGAGGCAATTACTTCAAGTGTCATGCTGGAACAAATCATTTTTAGCATTGGTCCAACTTTTAGTACCCGTGAACATGTCATTTTAAACCATTAAAAATAACCTATGTTGAATAATACATTATTTAATATGTTTTTAATGCCTGAGAAACAACTAAAAATGGAACTAGCTAACTGAACTATAGCTAGCAGAACTATGAACTAGCTAACTGTTAGCAAAGTAGCTTACATTTCTGACAGGTAGACCAGAGTGGGATTTCAGTATCTTGAGTCTCAATTTGCATTGCCATAATCTCTGTGATTTATTTAACAGTAGGCAAGCCTGTAAAAATATACCAAAAATCAAAGCTATTTTGTTCATCACTAACATTACCTCGTTAAGTTCATTAGCTAGCTAACTAGCTTAGCACGCAGTTTCTGTGAGTAAAGGTTTTTTCCGTTACCACATCATGTGTCGGACTGTGATAGATGTAATGAGATAACAAAGTGAGCTCACGCGCAACGCTTCCTGAATCAGTATTTTTACAGTCGTTTTGAATTCTCCGTGACTTTTGTGCTGCGTTAACAAATTTGATCCAGCCTTATAATCTGAATCAGCCATCCAAGAGGAGTTAACCATTTAAAAATCACATTTTTGGTGTTCAGGGAGTCATTTTGACCCAAACAGAACATACGGGTTAAAGTACCACAAAGTCCACATGCCTCAATGTCTTTTCTGTTCTTTTCTCCAGCTCCCGAGTCCCCTGAGCGAGCGTCGGTGCAGGAATCCAAGCCTGTACAGAGCGACGCTCCTCCGGCTCATCCCACGGAGTCATCATGCACCGGCGCTGAGAACGTACTGCTGGATATGTGGGAGAGCAGCCCTGCGCCAACCACCGTGCCCTGCCAGGCGCCCCACATCATGGACCTGATGGGCGATGCCAGTTCGTCACCCAGCCTCC
This sequence comes from Olivaichthys viedmensis, assembly GCA_028565825.1. NCBI lineage: Eukaryota > Metazoa > Chordata > Actinopteri > Siluriformes > Diplomystidae > Olivaichthys > Olivaichthys viedmensis. The sequence continues at coordinate 15,340,500 of JAOUQW010000019.1, read as the reverse complement.
CCCAGCCCCTGCTCAGCTTCAACGATGTGCCTGATGCCCCGCAGTGCCCCTCGGCCCAGGACGAGCCCTCCAGCCTGGTGGATGTGGCCGCGTCACACCACATGACCCTGAGCTACCAGCAGGCCTCCGACAGCCAGGAGCTGGATGAGAACCAGGAGCTGCTGACCAATGGAGACTCGCTGCTCAAAGAAGGGACGCAGGTCAGCAAAGAATCCCAGCTTTGGAGTTTCTAGTTTTGGACTCCTCTTTTAGACGGTTTACAGTGGCATTTTTGTATTTCTCATTTTGGCTGTAATGCTATTGTGTGTTATTTCCAAATAACAACAATAATTTCTCCTTCTCAGGGTCACTTCACAGTTTTAGAGCTAAAAAAATGATAGAAGAATCATTATTCACCCAAAATTTGAATGAATCGTTCCTGGTAGTTATCTATGCATATTGCATAGAATATTAGGATTATACCTGCTAATTTTGAGCTATTATAATGGAAGTTAGCTCAGAACTAACATTTACATTTTGATTTTGTACTCTTTCAAGTCGTCTATATTGTTACTTCTTCAATCTGAAAGCGAAACCTTTTTTTACCTAGTCTGACCTGGAACATGTACTAACAATGTGCAATTCATCAGTACCAATCTTGGGTTTTTTTTGTTGTTGTTGCAATCTTTAGATTTTTTGGCTACGTCACCGTGCACGTGCGGGCGGGAAAACATAACGTTAACCAATAATATCATGTCATGTTTCACTTCCCCCTCCCCCACCCCCAGCTATCACTGAGCCCATTTCCCTTTGAAAATGTATCACGTTATGGAAGAAAAATGCATTCTTTAAGTCTTGCTCTTCTGATCGTATGTTTATAGAATTGACTACGGCATTTTTGTTTTTTACTTCACCACTAGATGACACCAAACCCTATTCTGTAATGATTTTGCATTTTTGGACCATCCCTAGCAAGCACACTAAGGCAGCTCATGAACTTTTCACAGATGATAATGTTGGATCCTAAACACTGAAACATTACGTTGCGTTTGGATGGAGACTTTGTGTGTTTTTATTTTTCACAGGCGAGTGAAGGCTATTTCAGCCAGTCACAGGAGGAGGATTTCGCTCAGTCCGATGAGTGCTCTGCAAAAGTGAATCCAACACCAGTATTTTATAACAAACCACCAGGTGAGACCTAATGAGTCCTTCTAATGAGTTCCAGAATCATTAGACAAAATGAACACTGACCTCCACAGTATCGTAATAGTCCAAGTTCAGTGAATAATAATAATAATATTATTATTATTATTATCACTAAATTCAAGGAAGCTTCTCCAGGCCAACCAAACACAAATGTAATACAGGACAAAGCCCCTTTACACATACTCTACCCCCCACATTTCTTTACCCTCATTTCCAGGCTTTGTTAAGTGAAATGTATCTGCTAATTTCTTTTGCTGCAGAAATTGACATCACATGCTGGGACACGGACCCTGTGGTGGACGATGATGACTAAGAGCGCTGGAGGGCACAAGTCTACGTCTCCAAGAAAAAACACTTTTACAAAGGTTATTACAAACGATACATTAGAAAACCTGTATGATATTTTAGGGGATAAAAACAAACAAACGAAAAAAGGTTAGCCACTGAAAAGGATCCAGGTTATTGTTAAAGATGCCAACGGGTTTGAGCTCTCGCGGTTAGTTTGTGTGTGTGCGCGTGGGTGTACGTGTGTTTTATTATTTATTTCCGTTCTCTTTTTTGCTATGCAGAGTATAGCACGGTGTGTATTTAGCGCTCACCTGTGTTGTATCGACTCCCTGTGCCTAACAGGTGTGACCAGTAGCAGATAGAGCGTCCTGTTTTAGTGATGTGCCAGAACCTCGAATGACATAAAGGCTCGTAGCTCCAGCCAAGGCAGTAGAGGACTTCTTCCCCTTGTTAGTTGCTCAGGCTAAGTAGTTAGCACCTTTCTTATTGCAATTACTGATAATGTAAGCCGATATTTTTTGGCTTTGTCTTGGAGTCTTTCACTAATTGAATCTGAATGAGTAAATAGAGACCACTGTGCTCGTATTGGAGTGTTTGCTAATTCTATGTGATTGAAACGTCACATCATACAGAGTGGAAGTGAGTTGGGAGACTTGGGATTCTTAGGTGCCATTATATTC
>JAOUQW010000019.1:15281226-15291863 GCA_028565825.1 Olivaichthys viedmensis | reverse complement strand
TTCAGTAACTGCGAAACTAATGTGAGAGTGAGGAACGTATGTCTGGATCTGCCGACGGGTCCTGGGAGTTTAAGGGGGCATTTCATTTCAAACTTCAATTTCAGATAGCGAGATACAAGTTTAAAATAATAACATTTAGATTTTTGCATTCAAATCCATAACACTGTAAATGAGAACCTCAAGGCTAGGACATTTTACATGCACTAATAATGTAAAACAGTTCAAATATAAATATATGATGTAAAAGGGAATAGAAACATAAACCTGAAAATTTCAAACATGGTAAAAATGAAAGCATAATTTTCAATAAAAATTAAAAAAAGCAATCCATCGAGCCCTACTAATCTTGCTATGCTAAACAAAGCGTCTGGTCTACTTAGAGCGACACGCACTTTTGGTTTTCACTTCCTGCTTCCTGTGACAAGCTACTTCGTTTTTTTTGTGGGGTCAAACGGCTGCATGGGTGTAGCCCGCATAAGGCAAGTCTTTGCAAAGCCTTACCCAATTCCCCCTTGTTCTTACTGCACCAATGAACTTTTGGTCCTTCATCTGCACCAATACACTCAAGTTATTTTAAATATCAAGCTAAAAGGATGAAATACAAAAAGATCCATTTTTGTTTGGGAGTGAAGAAGCAAGGTTTGAACAGAGCAGACTTCTGGGCGGCTCGTCGTGGACTGATACACATCTAAAGCCCATCTACTGATTATGCTGCCATCGAGACAAATTAGACTCCCACTCAGAGGAAATCATATGATTAAAGTTTATCTTTAATAGGGACTTTTTAACCTCCCTTGGGCCATATTCTCTTCGTTACAGTAGGGTCATGGAATACAACAGCATGTCTGAAGTAAAGGCCTCCAAGTACTTTTAGTGTTTTGTTGTGGCGCTGTGTTCTTCTTACAGCCATTTTGCAATTGTTTCTGGTCTATTCACTCTCAGTGACAAGCAAAGGTATAGTTTAGTACCTTTTTTTTCTATGGTGGTACCCTCAAGGGTACATCTTTTGTACATTTAGTATGTATCTTTTACCTGGGAAAGTGAACGTAGTGTAGTTTGAAAACTCGTTTAAGGAACAGCCATGGTCCTTTAGGTCTAATTATATACCTTAAATATCACAAGCCGTACCCAGGACTGATTCTGGGCTCGTTTGGGGAAGCGTGTCATCATCGCGCATTTGTTTCTACACAAATTTCTTCCGAACCTCGAATCGATTACACAATTTTATTCGTCACTTCTGCTGTGTGCAAAATCTTTGCAAAATAGGACATAATATGTACATCACACAATAGGCACAGTTTAGGTGAAGTTTTTCAATCCAAGCTGCTAGCTTATATACAAAACTTATTTAGCGTTTTTAGGAGTTGTACTCACTTGCGTTTGAATGCCTAATCCTCGCAACATGCCTTTCCCCCCACTATTGTGAAACTTCTGATAGGAAGTAATGTGACAAGTTCAACCAATCACGGTATTCGACACCCGGTCCAACTTTTACACATGGTGCGGCCCATACCCGAGTGCACTTGAAGCAAACCCCAGACCACAGTTTTCCGGTGAAGATCTGTTGCACATTCTGTTGACACTGCATTCATTCGTGATTCATACAGAAACGGTCAGGAAGTTGTGCGATTGAGAAACGCAACAGGCCTCTTCCACAAGTGTCCTTGGGTGGCTCTGCTTGGCTCAGTGATCTTGGTTTATCAAGCGCTCTTGACCTCAGGGGCAACGTTCTAGATTAGACCATGCCTATCTCCATGGCTCTCGCATATCACACATGACATTACTGAATTTGACAGGAATGAACTCAAACTCTTATTTGAAGATGTGTTGACCTGTCATTTTTTTCAGGGGAGGGGGGTTTATGAGGCTTGAGGCTTCTCATATTAGACCAGACCAGCAGTCCTTAACATGCTGCTCTCAAACTGCTCCTTTCATGGTCCAATCTAACCCACCACTGAATTGGAGTTCAAAATGTATTTACTTTCACTTCCACACGTGAGATCCGTGATGATAAGCAGAGCCGCCAATCGCTTTCTTGCAAGCAGCAGAGTGAATAACACCAAGCACAAGAGACAACTTCCTCTTTTTGGCCTTGCCACAGTTTCCTCTCTGTGTAACTGCAGGAGACTCAAGCTGTCTACCACAGTGTATGGAGTGTTTACGGCTCCCTTCACTTTAGCTGCTATGTTACCTCCAGTATCAGCAGTATCAGAGTTCCCAAATCTTCAATACCCGTTTTTGTGAAACAAGTCCAAAAACACATCACTGTCTGATCATAAACGTTTTAGAAGCTGTGTAAATAAAGACTTAATATTTGACAAACCAGAGTTTTAACTGAATTTAGTTTTTGGCAGAGCGACTTACAGAAGTGCTTTGTAGACTTCATCTAAAAACATATTCCCATGCTAGTACAAATAGGCCAGGGTCTAAGAATACCACTAAGCCAAGCCAAATAATAATAATTATTTAATTTTTTTTAAGTGCAGGTTTAGTGCTCGTTTTAAGTGCTTAGTAAAAAGGTGGGTCTTCAGTCTTCATAAACATGTTGAACAAAGTCATTTACAGTAGAACGTTTCCATCTTCCTGAGTCAGACAATGCAATGAGGCTGCAAGGTTGCAAAACCAACCAGGGTAAAGCTGTAACATCTGAGAGATAGCGAGATGGTTCATGTGCGCCCATGCATGCGGTTTGTTTGATGCTGCTGCTGCTGCTGCTGCTGCTATCTTTCACAATCCTGTCAGAATTACAAAACTGGCACCCCTCAATACAGATTGACACAACCAGATATGCGAATACTGTAATCGCTTGCAAGCGATTCCAGTCAAATAGGTGCCTGTTTCCACTTGTTTAATCAACTGATCTTGGTCTTCGAACAACTATTAGGTGTGACTTCTGTTTGGCTGGAAAGAAAACCTGCAGTCCCTCCAGCCCTTTGCGGATAATATTGGAGACCCCTGACCTAATGTGTAGAGCTTCTCTTGACTGTCATAAATGTTTTATTTATTTTTATTTTTTTAAATGCACCACACATTTATAATAGTTTTATAATGTGGGCATCATAATGACTCTCAAAATGTATGCAAGATTCGGCAAGCGAAATGCGTCTTATTGTGTGTTTCCATCAACTACTGTGATGTGAGTAACGCGAACAGGAGCAACTGTTCACATTAGCAATCCATTCCGATTTTTCTGACGGTGAATAGAAACCCAATTGGGCTCATAAACAAACTTCAGGATGATTGAAGTGACCATGCATTCTCCTAAAACACGATTCAATCTTTCACTTTTGAATGATCAGACCTTTCCCTCTTATGAGTTTCTGAGGGAGCATCGAGCCTACTGAAGCCGATACTTGTATAAATCACTTGTGTTCAAAATTGAATGCAGCTGATATATTTACACAACCTGAAACAGCCTTAATAGTACATCACTGTCAAAAAAAAAGAAAAAAAAAAAGAAAAGATATTCATTACAAATCATGAATCATCGTTGTTTACGAGTTGGGAGGCAAAAGAAAAGGCTCATTTACCTATAGTTTGGCGAAGCTCCTCACACAGGCTTATGTGAGGGAACTGAAGCATCTGTTTCCACTTCTTGCTCTTGCCTTTTCGGTTTCCACCCCCTCCTGCAAAGGAGTAGAGCAAAGATCAAATTAGACACAGGAACTATATAGGCTGTAAAGGGCTATTAGATTAGAAATAGAAATCACATTTCAAGAAAATTACAGGGGGACTTCAGAGGCGAGGCTCATATGAATGAGCTTCAGCCTATGCGCACTTCCAGTTATTGTGTATATTACTGTAAGTAGAAAGGATATACTATAGCACTGTGGTCTATCATTAGCAACAGTGGAGAGGTTTGACCAGCCTCTGCGCAAAACGTCTGTAATGTGCGATGGTGTACCCTGATATGGAAATCTAAAATAGTTATACAGTTACTGTTACACTATACCGGTGTTGATAACGACGTCATTAAAAAACACCATCATTTCCCGGTGTGACACATTCTTCAAATATGCTAGAAGGTTTTTAGGGTAGCTTAGGGTAGCACGCTTTTAAAAAAAACAATTATACCAGGTGAAGACGAGAGAGAAAAAGCATTTCTACATTGTTTTGGTAAACTACTGAAAGCCAAGAGCATTCTTCTGAACAAGATCGATTTCAAATCTTCTAACAACTAAATAATTTAAGATGTGCATTTTATGTCATCCTCTTTGGAAATACATTGTCAGCAGATAGCCTGATGTACTGAAACCGGTGATATCGAGTTGTACGGTTATCATACCATGAATTTCTTTGCTCCAAGTACATACTATGGAAGGATATTGGTGCAAGACTCAACCCTTTATGTCTGCTGATAAGCAGAGATCAAATCATAATCTAGGTCTAATTCAATTCCATCTTTTGCATTATAATTGAATTCTGTAACACTACAGCAATGTGTCAAGTATAGCTAGCTGTTATTGGGCCGTGCAGAGGAACGTCGGTTTCACATCACCCTGAGGGAGGCTGCCTCGGTGATTCAACTGTATGCACTGAATGCATATAAATAATTCACGTATTTCTGGGAAAATGAACACAACAGGGCAGAGTGGATGATAAAAATTTGTCCTACAACAACACCCTACGGCTATAGTCCCCAACACTGCATGCTATTGTACTGCACAATATAGCACTAGGCACACTTAGGACCTGGTTTCCTAAAGCAGATGGTGCATGCAAACCGTTTTTGCTGGTGCCAAATGTGTAAGGAATTCTGTGATTGGCTAATTAATTACATCTCCACTAATCCATGATTGCTACACTAAATCTGCATATCCATCCAAAGTTAGTGTGGGAACTGTGTATGAACTGCAGTGCCAAAAAAGAACCACCATCTTATCTTATATGTTAGTATGAGGAGCAGTCAAATAAAAACACTAACCAAAATGGTTTTTGGCTTTTTAGCAGGATTCCTTTTACTCTCACACACATTTATTTTGCATGCATACAAAAAAAACAAAAAAACATGTGCGCCATGACATTTACCCTGATTGTGCACTAATTTGTGCTGCAAAGTCGGATTTTTGCATTTGGAAAGTGCTCAGTTTATTCTGGTTGCGAAATTTTGCCGTTTGTGCGTTCAGAATTCTTTTTCCTCATGCTCAGATTTTCAGTGCAACAACACTGCTAAAAATCGTTAACCAATCAGAAAGGATTTTGGAATTTGACAAATTAGATATTACTATACCCCTCCCACTCTGGCCATATTGGTGACGGCGGGCAGTTATAAGCAAGACTAAACCCCTATCTATTTAAATGCAAAGCTATTACTGCATTTGTACAAATTTGTGGTACCATTTTGGAGACACTACTTTTTGTTAGAAAAGTGGTTTCGGGCAGTGGTGGCTCAGTGGTTAGGGCACTGGGCTATTGATCACAAGGTCGTGGGTTCAAGCCTCAGCACCACCAAGCTGCCGCTGTTGGGCCCTTGAGCAAGGCCCTTAACCCTCCCTGCTCCAGGGCCGCTGTATCATGGCTGACCCTGCGCTCTGACCCCAGTTTATTGCTGGGATATGCGAAGAATGAATTTCACTGTACTGTACATGTGACAATAAAATAGCATTCTATTCTATTCTATTCCATTCCTGAATCTACTGCGCATCTCTCCATGAGGCAAAGCAACATTCCCTCACAGAGATGTGATAACACACTGGACGCGTTTCCGAAGCGAATTACGCTTCCGTCTTAACCAGCGTTTCAATCCATACCAGCTCTGTGACGCGTCTTGCGCGCAGAAAACGCAAACATGCTACATGATGTTTTTTTTTCAATTGCGCGTGTAAGTGAAGCGTAAACCTTCACAGAAATGCTTTTGAATCGAATCATACACTTCCACTTTCTATATGCTGTGAACTTTATTTACAATCACAATCTACAACGATGGCATGATTGTGCAGCCTGTAGTTGTGTCTACCTGTAAAAGTGTTTTACGGTATGATACTCATTACACCAACATGGGTAACCAGTGAAAAATCACGCATATGCTTAACGTTTTTTTAATGAGCTGTGTTGTAATTACAGCTGGCCCAACTTCGACTGTCTTCACCCCGCTGTTTCATTGACACTGTTGAATGTACGGGTGATAGTTTGCTTGATAAAAAATTAAATGCGCTGCCGTGTTAGTAGCGCACACAGAACGCCTGTGATGTGAATTGGATGCATGGTCGCTAGGCAACACAGACGCAATCAGACGGGGTTATCAGACACTCCGTGGACTGTGGGCGGAACATCTGAGGCTGAGAGTAGTATAATGCTAATTGTCACACCAAGATGTACTGCCTTGCACAATTTAAATGAATAATTTATCGTCCCAGTTCAACTACGTGAAAATCGATCTAATATTTTTTTTTTTGAGGATATTAGCTAGCTAACTAATAGATTTGCCTCCCATTAGACATCACTGCATAACATCGAAAAATTTAATGGATAGATCATTTTCTAATTCAGAAGCATGGTAGCATTTTTAGGTTGCTTAATATCCTAAGTGTAAATAAATAACTGAAGATGTAATAACACTCTGACACTTTGATGTAATGAAATCTGCTACAGTGACTAGCAAAGCTACGAACAAGACTTTTTGTCATAATGCTACCAAAATTTGTTTATAGTTTGCCCTCTCAGGTGGTACCTGCTAAGTATCAAGTTACCACAGTGTTTTTCTGTGCCCCTATATCACAATACCCAGGAGAACTTATTGCAGCCCGCACCTTTCACCCACTGTGTTAGCTCTGGTACAACCAGTGACTGCAGCTTGCACAACGAACGGCATAATGCCAGCAAAGTGAGACACTGTGTTTAGTATTTCAAGATCACATTCAAAGTGACAAGTTGTTTGAGACAATTGGTAAAGTAAACCATTCTACATCAACCCACGCCAAACGGGCTCAAAAAATGGTGTAACAGAAAAGCGCTCGCTCTATCGTCGGGAGATCACGAGTTCAAATCCCGATGATGCCACAGCAATCAGTGGCCGGAAGTCCAGGAGAGCATAATTGGCGCTGCTCTCTGGGTGGGAGGGATGGCAATACTCTCTCTCCCCTGTCGATCAGAGCGACACTAGCCAATCGTGGGCCTCTGTGAGCTTATGCATACGGAAGAGGGCAGTTAGCGCTTTCCTCCAAATGCGTTCAGCTGCCCCGGAATGCTGCATGAGCAGCACTTCGAAAAGATGCTGTGGCTGGCTTCACGTGTCTCAGAGGAAGCATGTGTTACCTCACCCTCCCGGGTTGGTAGCTGTCGTGCGCTACGGGAGAGCTAGCTAGTGGGTGGGAATTGGTAATAGAATTGGTCAGGCCTACAAAAAGCAGAGGCCTGTTAAACCTTTGCTTACCTCTAACCAGTGAGAGTGTAGGATAGTAGTAAACATTTTATTAACTTGTAACCTATTCTGGGCTCAGTTTCCCAAAATCTTTGTAAAGTTAAGATAACGTTAACTAGTAGAGAAAGTGTTCAATGTGACGCTCATTCTACTTTTAACGATGATCTTTGTGCTGCAATACTTTTGGGAAACTCAGCCCTGAGTGGTTTGACGGACTCCGGTAGTTTTGCTGCACTGAAAATATGAGAGTGAGAAGAAAAAATAAATTTTTGTACGTGGTAGTTTGTCAGTGAGCAGGATAAATTATCAAACGAGAGGAGAGGAGTATAATTTTGAGTATGTGGCTATAATAAACAACGTAATTATAACAATGTAATTATATATATATATATATATATATATATATGTATATAAAATTCATTATTTATTAACGTGCACTTACATGAGATGAAGGAGTAAAATTGCTTTGTAGGTTTTGAATGAGCCAGTTTATTCTACATAGTGCAGGTCTCGCTGCCATGGTGGTCACCATGTTTAGATCATGTGACCCCGGCCTAAGCAGGGGCAAATAAGAAGCTTCGCTCATTCACTGGCTGCTGTTATCGGCCCTTTGGTCCTCTGCAAGTCCAGCTTAATAAAGCAGAAGCAAGCTGAATTGATTATTATTTTTGGCTATGCAGTACTGTTGAGGTACGAGGCTCATTGTGTTACGTAGATACAGAGACAAATCCAGCTACCGCTACAGCTGGCCTATAATAACAGCCATGTCAGTAATTGACCACACAGTATCTAAGTACAGCAAATATGTCTCCACAAAACATGGGGGTTATGGGCGATATAGACGCTCTGTTACACTCAATCTGCTAGGTGTCAGTATAGAGCTCTGAGGAATATAAGCTATTTCATAACGCCAGGGCCTCAAATTAACAGCCGCCAACCCATCAAATGCTGGTGAATTTTGGCACGAACATTGGCGGTAGCCAATGAGGTTTCCTTTCATATAAAAAAAACCCACGAACGTTAGGACAATTCAGTGATTACAATGTTTGATTGGGCGGATGATGGGTCTATATAGTTTTCGCGCTCTGATTACCCAATAACCTCAGGGCGAGCTGGCAGTGTTAACTACATACTCATCTTTGACACAACAAAACATAGCTAGTAGCTAGTGTTCCAGCTAGCTTATACCAAAAATGTGGCGGCACATCAAAGGGGTGAAGAGGCCGATAGAGAGTACAAAAACGACAAATAAATCAAAAGATGATGAGCAAACGCACTCGGATGCAAAAAAAGGGAAAAGATCATTCAACAAGTGGTATACATCCGACAACGGTAAGTCAAGGCCCTCACCTCGATGATGAAAAAAAAAATTAATAATTGGCTGGTGAAAAGTCTGTTTGGCTGGTAGATTTTAAAATCCACCAGCCGAAAAAGTTAATTTCAGACCCTGCATAACGCAAAGGACACAATCATTCAGTCTTTGAATCATTAAATAATTGAAGATGATCAATAAACAAAAGTCCAGAGCCCAATAGTTTAAAGCTGAAATTATGAATGACATTTTTTGGGTCGGTCAAATAATTTAGTGGTAAAGGTCATAACATTTTTCACGACTGACAGACAAGGACTACATTTCTGTAGTTAGCACGTGTAGTTTGGAATGCTAACTACAGAGCGTTTTTACTCCAATACAAATCCTAAAATTAAAAATAAAGGCTAATGCATGCTACCGTACTAAAAACGAATTACTGTGGTGGTGTATGGTTTCAGACAGAGCCACAGTATTACCAAACATTACATTGTTAATAAGGTTACATGGGATTGACTCCACCCACCCACAATTTCCATTAGACGTGGATCTTAAGCATCACAAGTGACCAAAGCCCAGGTGTGAATCTTTTTTTGTGCAAGCTTTTTGGATTTGGTTCAGGAAAAAAACAGAAATGTCTGTGTCCGGGTAATGTGTGCAGCTCCGTTTCCTTACTTTTAGAATGACTGGCCCAGGTGCGGGACATGGCGGCCTTGTCGTTAGGAAAGGCACTTGTCAACAAAGCGTAGCGGGGGGGGAAAGGTCATGGGCTTCATTCCAAACCGCACACTACTGTACTAAATAGTATGTCAAAATAGTTTTGCCACAAAAGGTTTGTCAGTGCTCATTAGAGCTCTGTGGCTACGTCCCAAACCACATGATCACTATTTAGTACGGCTGTATATGATTTGCGATGTAACCATGGCGCGAGAATGCATTCAGTCCCTTTCCATTCCCTTTCCTGTTTTAGTCCAGTGGTTTAGGAAACTTGTTAAATACAGATCAGAAAGAAAAGCCTTGAGATCTGTGATCCGATAAGGATGGACACCGCAAATGCTGGTAACACCGAAGTGTTAACATATATGAGAAGCAGTATATGTGAACTTGAGGAGGGGAGATAATCCTGCAAACTGTCGATAATGATATATTGTTTGTGAATTGTTATCGCAATATTGGCCATTGCAGAAGGCTGCAATATGTAAAACAAAAACAACAAAAAAACCCTCTAACCAATCACAAAATGTTTTATTGTGCGCTGTGAGCATCTCAGATGTTCCTGATGAGTGTTTTGTGGGTGTTTGATGAATCACAGGGTTCACAGGATCCGACAAACAAATATTTTTAGTCAAATCAATGCAGACCAACCTTTAACTTTTAAAGTGATTGGTCATATCTACGATTCACCGATGTGCAAGACGTATTGCAATCACAACATGTCGCAATGTAGCTCTTTGTCCATATCATGCAGGCCTAATCTGCATTAGAAGCATGGTGATCTCAAATTTTGTTAAAGGATAACATTGAACATTTGTTAGAGAAGATCAGCTTTGAGTGGCGCGTCAGCCGGAAGAAAATGCCACGCTCTACAATATTTTGCAATGCAAAAAATATGGTCATCATCAGAGATACTCTAATGATACCAGGAACAAAACATGCGCTTGTATCATCATGGAAAGCGGACAATAATGCAAATGACATTGGCTGCACTGTTTATGCATGCTAAGAAATTTGATTAAAAACAGGACAGTGGCTTGACGCTGTCAACACAGAGCACTCAGGCCTGGACCAGAAGCTCCTTTTGTCATTCATACAGCAAATGGTTTCATATCTATAGGAAAAGGAAAAATCGGAAATAAATATTAACATGAAGAATAATCACAAACTAGAGGGCTTCTCAGGAAAAGGATATTCCACCTGCTCCAGTATATATTATTGTTGGAACTGAACCAGAACCTGCACCCGTAGAAC
>JAOUQW010000019.1:15260425-15274012 GCA_028565825.1 Olivaichthys viedmensis | reverse complement strand
GTGGTGGTGCTGGAGGTGGTGTTGCCAATCCGGACGGACTGAGGTCTCCCAGTCAAAAAGTCCAGGATCCAGTTGCAAGTCCAGGATCCAGTTCTACTGCGGTAGTGAAAAACTACAAAGGCAACTGATGCATCTGCCTTATTACAAAACTTAATGCACATGCAGCGGTGGGTTCCTTTATGTTTCACTTTCATAGTTTTACCCGGAAGTAATATGTTTCGGCATTAAGCGTCGAGTAAAACTCCTTTAAACACATTTTACATCAATATCAAGTCCAGCACAAAACGACACCTTAATCCTTCCAGAGGTGGAATTATAATCTTTATTTATTCTGCACTTCAGGCTTTTCAATTCACGCTGCTCATAACCTTCATTCATCCATTGGAGCTTTATTTCTGTGCTTTTTCACAATGAGTGAGTAAATATATCATGCAAATTGTTTGCATTGGACCGTCAGATTATTATAAACATGCGTTACCATTGCATACAATTACATAACGTTTATTAGCTCGAAAGGAGCGCTTATTAAAGTGCCGCCGGTTATAAGACTTTAATGAGCTTTTTTGAGCACTCCATTGTCTCGCATTTAAAAACATGTCAAGCGACAATGAAGACAACACAGGCAGTGTTATAAAGACAACAGCCGAAGACTTTGCATGTCGTTATGTTTTGTTGAGGGCGCAAACATAAAAGGCTTTAATAAAGTTGAGATCAGCCCCCAAAAATTAAAGGACTCGCTCATTATGTCTATCGAAAATGACCAAAATACACATCTCCATTATCTACCTGAAAATAAGTAACATGGAGCACCTTTCTATGGTTGACCCCTCCCCAGTGATTACGCCAAGGGTAAAAAAATTTAATAAATAAAAAGCGGCCACTGAAGTTGCTCTTTAATGTGAACGTGGGGTGTGTGAGGTTCACGTATGTTACCTTTTTAATGCGGACACTGCGTCTCTCTGAGGCATTCCGGACGAAAGGAGACTTCTTGGACAAAGTGGAGCTGTCACTGTCACTGCGATTGATCTAGTGAAGTGAGTGAACAAAGGTATGGTGAGCGCAGATGTACTGGAGGTGAAGACTCAGTTTAATAAATGTGGGTCTGCATGTGTGTACACTCACCCTGCAAATGTACTGGCTCTGGGGACCAGGCGAAAAGGTCTTGGAGCGAATAATGGTGTTTCCTCTAACAAAAGGATTCTGCTGGTTGAGCTCAGGCCGCCGCTCTTTGGGCCGGACCACAGAGGCAGCGTGGGGGAGGCCCTCCATGCTCGTCTCTTTATTCACCTGTGACGACCACAAAGGACAATGAATGGCTGTCCTCAGAAATACTACATTCAGATAAAGCAACTACACAAACAATGCAGAATGTTAGTACTGATGCATGGCTCTGAGCTGGTTAGGCTTATTAGGATCAAATGACAGCAGCAAAATGGAGCAATTGCTAGAGCTTTCAGCAGAAATGAGTCATATGATTATATACGACCCCTAAGACAGTCTGAGAGAATCGTTATGTTAAATTAAGAAAACCTTTTCTGGAATAGCTGCTGCTGGAGGAGGCTTGGTTGCCGCCGCTGCCGCCTGCTGCTCCTCCTCCTCTTCCTCCTCTTCCTCCTCCCACTGGCAGCCTTTAGAGTTAAACTCGTCCCCATCAACATCACTGCCCACTCCATCCACAAAGACGTCACTATCTAGAGGCTCCGTTTGCCTGTCAGAACACAATCAATTAACTATCAATCTAAAAAAAGAAAATAATTCTAAAAGCCACAGAGCACGTAAGCCCTGAATAACAATAAAGCAGCAAACCAGTAAATATCAATCCATCAGCCACAAACCATTTCAACAAACCTAACGGCACTGAATTCCATTCAGAAACATCACAGGGCAAAGTGCAAGCATGGGAGGTGCTATTATTTCACTGTACAATACGGATGGGCGGCATTCTTATCTCTTAAGTAACTAAACACAGGTTGATAAATGCACAATTCGTGACCTTAGTATTATAAGGTTCTATCTGGCATCTTGGTCGAAAATGAGTTAACCACATAAACGTCATCACTGGGGGAACCTTTATTCTCCTGTGGTGTTATTTTTGCAACGTTTAAGTGTAATATTTGAAGAAAAGAAAAAAAGTTCTAATTCCAAACTCACAGATAAACTTGGTTTTATAAGGTTCTATCTACTAGCCAATCAGCATCCAGGATGAATACACAACAGCTGGGGTCAATAAATATCCAGGTTTTATTTACACGCTGACAGAAAAGAGCAGGCTCGAAACCTCAGTATGGCGAGTCAGAAGAGAAAAAAAACTTTTGCAGCGTAAGTGTATAAAACAGAATTGGTCTTGGTCTGCCGTATTTACTGGTCTTACGAAGTGTAAACGTTGTGGCACATTAGAAAGTCTTCAGTTTAAAAATGTCTTTGTTAATTTATTGAGATTGAGGGATTGATAAATGAGAAACAGGCAGTTAGAACCTTATGAAGCCAAACAGTATTAGAGCTTACAGAATAAAGGTTCTATCTGTGTTTGGCCAGTGTTCAAAAATCAAAATCATTTTGATAATATAATATAAATTTGAAGTAGCCTTAAAGTGCAGGCCTTGTTGAGCTGTAAATGTACTTCACAGTACTTGAAGAGTTTTGCTAGATAGAATGTCAAAACTTTGAAGCCCCAAATCTCAGAACGACTTCACCATTGGTATGGGATAAACGACAAATTCCTCTCTGAAAAAGTAGTCCCATATCTGAAAGGTTATACAGGTTTAGAGCTTAATTTACAAAAAAAAAACATTGCCTAAAGAATTCATGTGTTCTACCAAAATAAGTGTTTTGCATAAACATTTATTGACTGTCCTAACAACTGCCCTTAGACTTCTATTATAAATGAATTTTGAGTCAACAAGTTTCTTTTCTCAGTACAGGGAAACGTGTCGATTATTGTCTGGGGTTATCACACACACTACAGGGACGGTGGATAGAGATTAGGTTGAAAAAGTATTCCTCTAAAATGGACCATGATGGAAACAATTTGCACTTCAAAATATAATTTGATGCAAAAGCAAATTCTTAAAAGTATTTCCCGAGCCTTTGTCCAGGGCAATAAAGTATACTTACATTTAAAGTTATTGGCAGTTGGAATCTAATTAGAACCAACCTACTGTGTAGAAAAGTTTTAAGCATAAGCATTCAAGCTTTTCATTGGGCATTTTTACATTCACCTCTCTCAACTGTTAGAAAACTATTTTAATTGGGTAATAACTGCTTAAATTACTTAAAGGAATAGCAGCTGTCCTCTATGTAGGTTGCGGTTTGTGCTGGAGCGATATCTGCTTGATGCACGTTTGCAGTACTGCACCTATGGCTGAATTACGGAACAGTAGTTTAGTATTTCTAGCATCTTTTAGCATATTTTTGGCACCTTGGTACTCTTAGTTAAGCTATGTATGGGACTTTTTAGGTAGTCACAAAATATTCTACCACAGCAGTGCTCACGATTTACATCTACATCATGTTTAAATAACATGCACCTAACACTATACACATTACGGACATCGACAAAACTTATATAGTTATCTAGGAAGGCACACTTAATGCAGTACATCTAATAATGAGCTTAAATTAGTTCAACTCAGTTGGTTAACCCTTAACATAATATCAGCATGTCAATATTGCAGTATTTACTTGCGCAGCGAGTCCTTATAGATTACACAGACAGAGAGTCTGTTTGTACAATTGTGCAACGTGTTCACAACAATGTCTCAGTGAAAAACCTATATTTCATTTGGGTAAAGGTTTTAAAGGTGTCTGAGGTGTCAACTGTTAAAAAACACTTGAACCTAAGCTTTCTAGGATTAGCCAGAAGCATGAACACTACTAATAAAACAGATGCACATGAAAATGAACATTCCATTACAAAAACTAATAGAACATAAGCCACTGTAGATGGTGGTAAGTGGTGTCACTTTCGCTGCCCATACCTGCCTCACAGGCGTTTGCTCAACAAACCATTTGATTGTATCATGCTTTTTCATCCTGAAACTTTATCCTTATATCCGACTTCCTCTTGAAGAATAATGTGTGATGTGTGTTCTTACACATACACACACACACATCACACTAGTTATGATCACACACTAGTTTGATGAGCAGATCCTGGAGATTCTGAAAACTGCAGGGGACCGGTTCTCCCACAGAGCTGAGCCGGAGAAGGAAGAGCTTCCTCTGATCCGGCACCGAGCCCAGAGAGAGCGCATCACGCAGTTCGGGCTCGCTAACGGCATCCAGCTTGTCCTGAAGTGAAAGCAATCATGAGGAGTGTCTTGCTTCAAGCTAAAGAGCTGTCAGATTAGTATCACATTGACTAGAGTAAAATATAGTTTTATTTTTATTGCGCTTTTTATAATACAGATGATCTCAAAGCAGCTTCATAGATATCAGTGCCTTAACCCCCAGTGAGCAAGCCAAGAATGACATGGCAAGGGAAAAACCCCTCAGGATGGAGCTATGGCCGGGGTTATACTTGCTGTTAACTACGTGGACGTATACGCAAGATGGCTGCCGTACATATCCTGCGTTCATTCGGTACGTCGATTGTGCACGTCCTAAAAAAATGTACACAAAGCATGCGTGTGATGTAGTACCTGCGTAAATGGCTGGGGGCAGTATAGTGAAGCAACGCGCCGATCGGTAGGACGAGAGAAATAAACGCTCCGTTTTCGCGACGAGTTTGGTTTAATGGCCTGATACACCATCTACGTTGGCGCTGCTGCTGCTATTTCTGTCGTTTTCTCAAGATACACATCATCATAGCCTCCTCAACTCCCGCCATCTTCAGTGTTTACCTCGTTGTGCAAAATAAGAGGAAGTGGTCGAAGAAGATATTCCGGTGCTGGCGATGTTTCAGCTCTGAACTGCCCCGTAGTGGACAGAGTTTATAATCCTCCAGATGTACGGACGATACGGAAGCGAGTATGTGAACAATGACGCTCGAGTAGCTGTGGCGTCCGCACACGTACACATAGTTACGCGGCAGGTATAACCCCCGGCTAGGGGAAGAAACCTTGGGAGGAACCAAAGCTCAACAGGGGGAGCTGATCCTGCTCTGGCCAGCACTGTGAATCATTAGTTATTTTATATTAGTCTAGGAATTCTAGTTAATAAAGAATATAAGACTGGAATCAGTTTAATTTTAAATGTAAGTCTAATTGAAGGAGCAAGTGCAGAGTCCTCTGGGCAAGAGCAGGAGCTTGTGAACTTTACATTTAAGATAAGCTCCGAGAACCTTCTAACTTTCCTTGTCTGGATTTTTTTAGAAGATTTGTGCTGGTAAATATGTATATGAGTACTGGATGGTGGTGTCCTGGTTACCTGTTTGTTTCCCAGTATTACCACTGGGAGTTGAGTGTCGATCCTGAGCAAACGGTGGAGTTCATCTTTAGCCAGCAGGAGCCGACTTCTGTCTGAGGAGTCCACCACATACAACAAGAGGTGTGCTCTCTTCAGGAAATCGGCCCAGTACGCACGCAGGTCCTCACCACCGCCAACTGACATGAAAAACATGGCTGTCACGTGATCTTTCTCAATAACTCAATCCGACAAGATTTTGACCTGGTTTTCCAAAAGTACAGACTAAAGTACATTGTCGACAATGATTTTCCGCTAACCCAGGAAACCAGACTTTCAAGTTTGCGTTGATAAACAAACAAAATGGTTACTTGATATCTAATGTGACAGTCCAATGACTAGATGATTTATTATTAAGAAGGGAATTGTGCTTGCAGGCACACATTTGATGCGTACTTTCTAGGAAGTCAAATTCGCAGGCAGGCGTGTGGAGACGGATGAAGTTGAAGCCGCGCGTGGGTGTGCACCTTTGGCTAGCTGCTCCGTTCAGCTGCTGCAGAACGCTGCTCTTCCCGGCGCCGTCCAAGCCAAGCACGAGCACCTGCCTCTGCCTGCACTCCTCCTCCTGCTCTTCCTAATACCACAATAAAAAGAAACAACTGAAAAATGATTGCAATAGTGACTACACTTAGATTTTATAAGTACCAGGGGTTCCCAAAACAAATAACCAGCCATGGGGAGGACGGATGGCATGGTCTTTCTCGCCCCCTTCGCCCGAGTGATTAGCCCGATTCTCCTCGCAGTATGCTGAGGACACACCTTACCCTATGCAAAGCAGTGTTCCGACTACACAGTGCTGACAGTAGCAAGCTACATGGCTAGTTAGTTAGCTAGCTAAAAGACAGGCTGGAGAACACAAATAGGATTGGATAAGAAAATGCATGTCAGATAACAAAATACACAGTGACCACAAATAATTAAAATACACCAAAAGTGACAATACCTGCAGCAGATAAATACATACTACCATACTACATAGTATGTCAGTACACCAATGGTGACATTACTATTTAGACATACTGTTTAGTGTGTAGTATAAGGTTTGGGAAAGCAGCCTTGAATAGTCCTTGAAAGTGTATTGACTTGCTACTCGCAACCTTCAGATGGAATGTTCTTCCGCGAGTAGCTTGCAACAACATTTTTCTATCAGCGAGGGCTCCAAATCCCCGAATCTTACATCCAGAAGCTTTAACCCATGGGGATTTTTGCTAAGCAGCAATTACAGTACAGTACGCTATATGTAGTCTCATTTCCCAGATGGAACATGTAGAGACTTGGATTAGGAGTTTTGTGAAATTGGACGTTTTGAATCTCATTTTCACCAAATTAGTTAATTACTTATTGCTTTCTATAACAATCTATTAATGACGTAAACTGAGATAAGCGTTGGATAAAGGTTTTTTGCCAGCACAACTGCTGGAGTGTTTTCCGCTTCCATTTGGCTGAAATGGAGCAGACACATATAGTATGCATTTCTGTTGTGGTTGTTTGTTTCTTCCTGCTCGTTTTGCAAACTGTAGCTCATTCATAGACCACTTATCTGGTCAACGTTGCAGACTTTAGCGTTCTGCCTCATTTAACACACCTCATCCAACTCATCAGCTAAGTAGCACGGCCTTCATAGGCTGAATTTGGTGTTAGAAGAGGTCAAATACAAATCTCTGTAAAGCTATATGGCTTCTCTAAGATCTCAGTTTAACGCTCCTGGCTTGTCCAATAACAGCTTTAAGTCTTGCCATCACTTTAGCTGCCAATATTCTTCCTAGTATTTTCCATTAAGTAAAAGCAGGAAACAGATTTCAAGTCAATCAGTTTGCCTACACCGTGTTCCATTGTGTCTGGGCAATTATTATTCATTCATTCATTCATTTATTTATTTATTTTAATGACGTCCTGTGAAACCACCTCCTTAAATGACGTAAGAAAAACGCAACACTCTACGTCTATAGTACGCCTACCCTAATTAATAAATAGTAATGTCAAAAACCTTACGCTAGACGATATATGACATACTATTTAGTACGAAAGTATGCGGTTGTGACGTAGTCTTGGAGAATTCTGTCATGCTATTTAGTACGAAAGTATGCGATTGTGACGTAGTCTTGGAGAATTCTGCCATGCTATTTAGTACGAAAGTATGCGGTTGTGACGTAGTCTTG
This sequence comes from Olivaichthys viedmensis, assembly GCA_028565825.1. Lineage (NCBI taxonomy): Eukaryota > Metazoa > Chordata > Actinopteri > Siluriformes > Diplomystidae > Olivaichthys > Olivaichthys viedmensis. The sequence continues at coordinate 15,266,450 of JAOUQW010000019.1, read as the reverse complement.
GAGAATTCTGCCATGCTATTTAGTACGAAAGTATGCGGTTGTGACGTAGTCGTGGAGAATTCTGCCATGCTATTTAGTACGCGGATGGGGTTTCCAGCCTAATCAGAGGAAACAAACACCGACCTCTTTGAAGGCGTAGTAATCTTCCGGAGTCCACACTCGCCTCTTGTAGAAGAGGTTTATCGCCATGAACAGAGCGGCTCCGAAGGCGGCCGTCGCGGCCATTAAGGCCACGCTGACGTGCCGGAGCAGAAACATGTGCGGCGCGCGCGAACACCGGCGACAGCGCGCGAGGCGCGACAACAGCGCGCTCCGCTTTCGGCTGCCGGAACACGTGACCTCTGCCTCCGTGCTCGTGCTGAGAGGTGTTCTGCTTCCGCGGTGGCCAGGGAGCGGCGTGCCCGTGCACGTGCACGCGCCCGCGCCCGCAAATGATCCGAGCTGAAACTCCATTAAATTATTATTATTATTATTTTTTTTTAATTTTAACCAGCTCTTTCCTTGTCATTATATGTTTAAAATATGTGCTGAAAATGTAGTCATAAGTACTAAAGTTATTTAAATGTCAGGTGCCCCCCTCCAAGACCACCTGTTCTGCTAAAGTGGTCCAGTGGTGCACGATGACATTGAAAAATACATGTTTTTTTTTTTTTTACTATTCTTTTTACCGTTTTAAATATTGAAGCTTGCGTTTCCCTGTCCATAACCAGAAAGATACGTGACATGTGTCAAGTCTGCCTGTGAAGGGTGCAAAAAATGCAAGGTGTGCAGACGTACAGTTGTAGAGAGCAGCAGTGTTTGAGGATGTGCCCCCCAACACATTAAAAAAAAAAAAAAAAAAACAACAACTCAGTGTGCAAATGCATAATCAAGGAGTTTTTTGGTTTTAGAGTCTGCAAAATGTACTCCGTAAAGTATTAGAAAGTCCAAAAGTCCTGCTCAGAGAGTGCTATTAGAGAGTGCTATTAGAGAGTGCTATTGCACATAAGGGAAAAGCTGATTGAGTGTTGGGATGATTTGGTTTTTACTGTCCTGTAGTGTTTACCAGAGTGTAGTTTGTTTTTGGGTTTTTTTTTTCAAATAGATGATGCGCAGGGTGAGTGTGGTCTGTGATGATCTTCCCTGAATGTGTTCCTGCCCTGGATTCATGCAGATCTTGGATGGATAGCTGTCTACACTGCAGCGATCAGAATGCCTTCATATGCAGTCTTCACAGCTGTAGCCATCAAATTGCGTTTTCTTTCCCAAAGATCTCATGGTATTAGGTGTATGTGTGTGTGCGCACATTTATGGGTTCTCTATTTATGCAATTTGAATATGAGACTTAAGTATTAGACTTGAATTTTCCAGACGTAGTGCCGCCTGCGAGGCAAATCACAGGTATATAAATATTAATCCGCACGCTCTAATCCGTGTGGTGTCTATAGTAAGCACTAATTCACAGGGACTTCACATGTGGATCATTTAAGCCCAACAATAAAGGGGTTTATGTTTTTAAAAAAAAGTGTTGTTATTTAAGGAAGAAGAAAAGCGTGTAGTCCCTGGTGTGGTGAGGCTTTCTGTGAGGAGAAGGTGCACTGAACATGGATGGAAGGAGACTCTGGTGGGAGCGCTTTGTCACAGTCAGAGCTAAAGCTGTTCCTCTAAGCTCTCCGCCGTGGACACTGTGTGCTGTGCCGCTTATTAGTAACGCGGAAAAGCTGCATTTTTGTCTTATTAACTTTAAAAAAGAGAGAGAGAGAGTGAGGTAAAGACTATCTATAGCCGCTATAACAGGGACTAACTTGTTTCGCGGACGCTGCACAACATTAAATGTAACGATAAACTGCTAAAAAGAACTCGAACTGTGCCCACATCGCTGGCACCCCTGAAAGAAGTTGGACTCTTCCAATTTAACCCCTGCTAACAGGTTAACGCGCAGCCCACCACCTCCATCCTCTCGTCCCGGGGGGGGGGTTCGTTCGTTCGTTCTCCTGGGCCTTGCTCGGAATTGTGTAGAAGAATTCCCTGTTCTGTTGGAATGAGTGTTCGGGTGCGAAGAGGGGGAATTTTGGGATGTGTGACAGCCATCGGCAGTCCGGTGCGCGTTGTTGACCCCCGCCCATGCTATAGTTCAGTGCTCGGGCTTACCACCAGGCGGCGCTGTTGTGCTGTGTGTGTGTGTGCGTTCGCCAAATAAAAAAAAAAAAAGGAAAAAAGAAAGAATTCCCGATTTAAAAAAAAAAACAAACAAAAAAAAACGCTTCCTGCTCACGCCTCTTTTTCGCCGACGTCACAGTATTTTCTTTTCTTCTTTTCTTTCTTTCTTAAAGAATACACAAAGCTCAGCCAAACCGTGTTATTAGAAAGGTTTTTTTTTTATTTTTTTTTTTTTATATAAAAATAAAATAAATGTCGCCAGGTACGGTGTTGGTGCGATGTGGCGCTGCTATTCGGAGAGTTACGGCCATCACCTGCGTGACGTCACGCATCTAACCGCAGCATTAGCGGCCGAGCTTGGTCCGGGTACCGACGGAGAACCGCGGCCACTCAAAGCCAGAGGCAACGGTGGATAAAGTAGCCGATTAAACGCGGCGAGCTTCTTCTTTTTATTTTAATTTATTTGTATATATATATATATGAAGAATTCACGCGAAGGCCCGGGATATTCGAAGAGCACACGCGAGCACAAGCCGGAGAGACACGGAGTCACGCTCGTGCAGGGCAGCGAGTTAACTGCGCCGTTTTTTGAGCCAGTACTTCCCTCGGTCTTCCCTCGGCTAGCAGGCTAACGCAGCTAGCTAGCCAGCTAGCTAAACATGGTGGCTAGACATTGAGCCCCCTCCCTCCCAACAGAAAAAAAAAAACAAAACACCTCAAACATATGTTTGCGAAGGTTCCGTCTACGTTTGCTGAATGAATGCGAATGTAATTGGGTCCAAGTTGTCTTTAAGCTTTCCTCATGGAGTCTTTGACTTGACGCGAGTTGCCATTTTAGGCTGTTCTTCATCAGGAAAAACGGTCACCATGGACAGCGTTACGCTACTTTGTCAGTTGGAAAGCTAGCCAAGTTTTTTTTTATTTTTTTTTAAAAGGTATTCACGCGCGCGCGTTGTAGCGAATACGGATTCTTATATTTCTTTTTTCCTTTACTTTGTTTTTTGGTGCTAATAATGCGAGACTGTAACTCGGCTGCGGAGTTTTTGCGACGAGGAGACGCCACACCGCGGAGAAGTCGTCTCACGGTCTTCGAACATGCTCCGCTGTAACGCTACGAAATAAGTGGAAATAAGTGGAAATATCGGAAATATACACGCTTGTTATGGATGGTCGGGAAAATCTCGGCAACGTCGCGATGCTCGACGTTTTTTAATGGCACTTGAGCGACGTGTTGGCGTTGGATGTGGATCACAACGGTCCGAAACGACCCCATGGTTCAGTTTGATTTAGAACGATTGCAGGATATATTACATGGAGACTAGTTGGTCATGCCGAGGAAGGAGTTACCGTTGCCAGAGGGCTGGGAAGAAGCCCGAGACTTTGACGGGAAGGTCTATTACGTTGACCACATCAACCAGACCACCAGCTGGATCGACCCCAGGGACAGGTACGTTGTTGTATGCCATGCACGAGGAGATCCACAAGAGTCTCGCACGTTTTACCTTCTGCACATGTAGGTGTTGCTTTAGTTGATTGCCATTGGGATCTAGGATTTTGCTTTTAAAGCTGTTTCCAGTCGTATAGACTGAGTTGACTCAGATTTTCTGGGACTCAACCCGGAATCTTGTCACACCAGCCTTTAAGGGATTTTCCAAGCGTGTCTTTGTGTTGTAAGGAAAGTGCAATGTCTAGCTTTAAATGATGCCATGTGCTAGTGTTTAGGCGTGGGAAGTCCTGGCTTTGAGTTATGCACATATGGTTTTCGTTTCAACACGTATACAAATAATTGGTTGCCTTTTTAAAAGAGGCCTTGCTGTAAATTTCACTTGCCTGGACCGATTTTTCTCGGGCTGTATTTGATTCATGCTGCAACTCGGGTCACAGTCCTGTCACACTGTCCTTTTTAAGAATTTTCCTCAGCAATGTTTTTATTACTTTCCAAAGTGAATTCCACGATTTATTGTTCTTGCAAAGAAATCGAAAGAGCCTTTAATAATGTATTTGTCTTGACACAGTGTGTGATTTTTTTTCATTTTTTTTTTTCTTTCTTTTTTTCTTTTCTTTTGCCTTTGACTCCAGTCTCCTTGGACTTTGGCCCAAAATCTTTGCAGGAATGCCTAAGATTATTAGAGAACTTTCAAGCTTCACTGACTCGGCTCATATTGCATGCGTAAAAGTGGCTTTTTCAACAGCAGCGCGCTGATTATTTCCCCTTTTGTTCTGGATTACTGTGTTTTTATTTTGCTGATTTTCCTTCTCGGCTCGGAGTTCGGCGTTGGAACATGATAGCAGTCCGACCACATATTTCTCCTTTTGTGTGGTGCAACAGGTTTGGCTGTAGCTAGGAAACCAAGATGGCAAAAAATTTGTAAACAAGCACCTAGGACACATTCCTAAAAGTACCGCGTGAGCGCTGCCCACAGAGGAGTGCAAAGCAAAGGCTGGTTCTCCCAAATCCCTTTCACTGCATGCCAAGGTGCACAGCAATGTCAAAGTTCACCACACAGCTCTGCAAACGTTAACAAGGATGGGTAAATAGCAGCCTAAATGCGCCTTTTGCTTATCCGAGAGCCAAGCTCCGCGGTGGAGCGTTGGAGCTCAGGCCTTCAAAAAATTCAAATTCCTTGCATGTCTGTGCATTCTAACATTCATTTGGACTTTTTCTTTTTTTTTTTCTTTCCCAAAGAAGTTGGTCTATGCCAAAATGGCGTCATAACAATACAACTGTGTTGCGCTACAGTATGAACAGATCTGCTTTGAACTATGCAAAACTCTCGTACAACCACAAGGATCAACAGAAGAAAAGGGCTTTCAAGCCGCGTTGTCCATGTTCGGTCTGTGCGCAGACAGTTGTGCATCAAAGGAGCTAATTAAAAATTACGAACATTTCAATTCCTGACCCAAATCTGTCAGTGTCTGCCTGTCTCCCACTTCTATAACACGTCCCTAAGACACTGCTGGAACTGCCCTGATGAGCAACAGTTTGAAGTATTCTAGTTACGTTTCCATGCACACTAATCTCCTCACCAACTGCTCAAATTGTGTGGTTTTCATGTAAATAAGCATTTAAATTAATAATCTGATATCTAATATTGCATTCAAAGAATGCAAAGCCTGCTTAAACAATAGAGAGCCCCTAGATTGCATGTGCCACTGTTATTCACAGACAGTTTATCGGTGGCTTACCGAAGGCTGGGCAACAGTTATTTAATACTGTTCTACCCCAAACGGTGAACAGAACCTGTAGCATAACAACATTACTCCATAATTACTTGGGCTGAAATCGGATTGGGCTTGTGGCAGTCTGTTTGGACAGATGGATTTAGTGAACGTGGAACGAAAAAGGAAATTAGAAAGGCACATTTACTTACCCATAATTATAATTTTACATACAATTTTCTTAATTAATGAGGTTCTCACTAAGATGTTTACATAACATAATTATGTGAACTTTCTGAAGGACAGAAAAAAAATCCACTTGTTCTAATCAGAATCAGCTTTAACTATACGTCTTGTGTAGATAAATGAGAATATTTGCATGCATGGAGTCACAGCTCCTTTGGTTGATAATGAGGTCCCTTTTGACGGTTCTCCTGTGGTTGGAAAAATACAGCACCATGGAGGCACTACCTGACTGACTCTGTACATCCTCGGTTATTAGACAGTGAACACTGCTACTTCAGCTTCCACTGTAATGAATCAAGCAAGTAGAAGTTGACTTGTTCATGGCTGATTAAACTGTGTAGTAAGAGTTCTTTTAGAAGGACATCTGTTGTGCTAATATTTGAATCTGTGCCAATTGAATCCCCCCTCCCCCCTCCGGTATTTTTGTTTTTATTTTTTGTTTTCTTTGGTTTTTTTTCTTTCTTCTGACTTTTGTTTTGTG
>JAOUQW010000019.1:15225825-15236282 GCA_028565825.1 Olivaichthys viedmensis | reverse complement strand
ATAGTCAGCACGAAACGTTCAATTTCGCGTTAAAGGCGAATCGTTTTAGAGTGAAAAGTTTACGCGGTGAGCTTTATTGAAACACACGCTACTGCGCGCGCTTTTTCAGGCAATAAAACAGCCGGACTCCTGCCAGGTAACTCACCGCGTAAACTTTTCACTCTAAAACGATTCGCCTTTAACGCGAAATTGAACGTTTCGTGCTGACTATTAAGCGCATGAACGTATTGCCATGTAATTTGCCAAACTAGCTACTCTGGCAAGCTATCGTGGATGAGCTAGCCGACTAGCTCACTAGGTGGTCGTGAACGAGGCTGAATCCCAAATGGCGCCCTACTTTCTTCATAAGTGCACTCTGTCGCGTATGAAATGATAGCGTCTAAGCCGTATGTAGTGCACTATGCGGCCTATTTGGAGCCAATTGAGATTCAGCCGGTAGCTGCAGACGGGTTTCCGTGAAGGCCGAACGCTCGTGTACAGCTTCACCAAGCGCGCTAACCGTTGCCTATGTGCTTTAAAAAAAAAAAAAAAAGCGAGGTACTTGCATATTACCCTTCTCACATTGCCATTTTATTGATTAAAATCACCTAAATGTGAAAACCAGAACGGGTTCTCGTGACACGTTGTTGTTATTGAAGACGCCTATTGGTTTGGTAGCTCGTAAGCTAGGCTAAGCTAGCTGGGTTTGTTTTGGGGTCTGAAATCTCACTAGCGCGCGTTTTTCTTCTTCTTCTTCTTCTTCTTCTTCTTCTTCTTCTTCTTCTTCTTCTTTTTTTTAAAATCTCCACCCACGCTGCTTATTGAATTTTGGTACCACATTGGTGATTGATTTTTTTAAATTTTTTATTATTTATTTGTGCATTTTTCCACATTTAGCCGGTCATCTTATGGCTTGGGACTGAGCGCTAAATTCCAGTACACTTCATTGCAGAGTTCCCCTTCCCTGCTGCCGGCTTGTGGCCTCTGTAGAGTCGCGGTGCTTTGGCTCGCTTCCTCAGCCTGCAACAAAATGCCAGCCGCACTTGCAGATACGAGTCAGATCATCTGCGAGGTCTGGGCCAGCAATGTTGAGGAGGAGATGAGGAAAATCCGCCAGATCATTCAGAACTACAACTACATCGCCATGGTATATCTTTCACTTTTGCTCACGGTTTCAGCTACTTTCTGTGTGGCAACATAGGCTTGGTAAAAAAAAAAAGAAGAAGTTTTTTAAGGGTTGCTCCATGCCTAAAACGTAGTTTTGTTTTGTTTTGTTTTAACACGTTGCACCTCAAAGCTTCTTAGCAGGTCCTTGTGCAGACTGACTTTGTGCAGACTCGGACGACTCGGACTTGAAACCTGCATTCTGATTTGTGTCTTTCGTTAGGACACAGAGTTCCCCGGGGTGGTGGTTCGACCCATCGGCGAATTCCGCAGCACTGTCGACTACCAGTATCAGCTCCTGCGCTGCAACGTAGATCTGCTGAAAATCATTCAGCTAGGTCTCACGTTCATGAACGAAGAGGGCGACTATCCGCCCGGGACCACGACCTGGCAGTTCAACTTCAAGTTCAATTTAACGTAGGTGTCCTTTTTCTCTCTGTTATGTTCAGATGATATGAACCGTGTGAGTCCCAAATCCATGCTAGCCCCTTTCTCCTGTGGGTGTGGTATTTCAGTTGCAAAGGAGACACTTTTTTTATTTTTATTTTTTTATTAATGTTGTAACGTAGACGTTTTCTTTCTCACAGGGAGGACATGTACTCGCAGGACTCGATAGACCTTCTGCAGAACTCTGGGCTTCAGTTTAAGAAGCACGAGGAAGAGGGGATTGAGACGCTGTACTTCGCCGAGCTCCTGATGACCTCAGGTTTAGTGCTGTGCGAAAATGTCCGGTGGCTCTCCTTTCATAGGTAATGAACAAGAAGGTATTCTCTCTTTCAAATCCCACCAGCATTTATGATGGCTAAGGCAATGAATTTGCTGTTAACCAAAGTTCTCCAATATCCTCTGGTCTGTTTTGGGAAGTGGTTATGATTTCGGCTACCTGGTGAAGCTCCTAACAGATGCTCGCCTACCAGAAGAGGAGCATGAGTTTTTTCAGATTCTGAACCTCTTCTTCCCTGCCATCTATGATGTCAAATATCTCATGAAGAGCTGCAAAAACCTGAAGGTAAGATTGTGATTTCAGAAACGGTGTCGTTTTTTTTCTCACCACTGTTTCTCAAAAAATGTCATTTTCTCTGAGGGGCGAAACGGGCTTAGTGTTCACCTCATAGCCACCCGTGGCCGAGAGTACAAGTGCATGGATGGGAAAGGTGGCCCTCCGCTCTCCCCTGTTGATCAGCGTGACATGTATGCAGAATGGGGCTGTTAGCCCTGTGATGATTTATGTACAGCAATTCGAAAAACATGCGGTGGCTTCACATGTCAGGGCGGAAGCGTGTGTTAAACTTTGCCCTTCCAGATCAGTAGCTGTTGTGGGATGGAGAAGAACTAGCTGGGAGAAAATGTGGTTGGGGAAAAAAAAAAACACACACACTGGAAGTGATGTAACTGGGCTGGACATTAACGTTTTGTGCTGGTAGCGCAAGTGTTGTAGCATGAATAAAAATAATGTAGCATTTTAAATTCTTGAAAGTTTTAATCCCCATAAGTGGTACAATTAATTAAACAGTGGAAAAAAGGATACTGTCTCTTTGTCTTGTTCGTAAATTGGCCAGAGGAAATCCCTTAAGCACTCAGGATTATGTTTGTACAACTTTATGCTAACGTTAGTGTTTCACTGATTCGCAAGACTGAAAGGATTCTTGATCTAGACACCACTCTGTCATGGACGTTGTCATCTGTTCTTTCTTTTCAAGCCCTTTTGCCTCAAAATTCAGCTTTAATCACAAGGATTGAGCGCAACATCAAATCTGATTTCCAGCGTGGCCTTCTTTGAATTCGCGTTGTTCGATATTCTATAGAATAGAATGCTATTTATTGTCACATATACAAGTACAGTACAGTGAAATTCATTCTTCACACCATGATACAGCTCCCCTGGAGCAGGGAGGGTTAAGGACATTGCTTGGCAGTGCTGAGGCTTGAACCCACGACCTTCTGATCAGTAGCCCAGTGCCCTAACCATTGAGCCACCACATGTACCAAGTAGTGTGAACAGTTTTTATTTCACAAATTATTATTATTATTATTATTATTATTACAAATACGATGAAAACATAGTTGGATGGGGACAGTGGCATAACTACCGGCAGTGCAGTGGGGGCCATAAGATCCTAGTTACGCCACTGGATGGGGATATGTACATCTTACAAAGTGCTTTTGCACCTGTGCAACAGGGATCATTTTTGTATTACCACAGGATTAATTTATCCGACTATGTGCGACAGTATTGCTGCTCTGTGCAGCCCTGATTAAAACGGCATTATCAGATAATGATGCTTAGCAAATCTATGTGGACTGAGATCAGCTTCAGATAACTGCTGTAATCCTGCTTTCATAGAATTGCACTTGCTAAAAATATGGCTCTCGACAAATCCGTTGTCTGCCATATTCAGTGTTCAGAATGGCTATATTATCAACCAAAGTTGCTTGGAGGAAAGATTAAAGGCAAGCCTCAGTCTGCTGTTTAAAAAAAAAAAAAAAAAAATATGTATTCATCATTTTCTTTATGGAAGCTGGATTTGGTCAATCGCACTCGACAGAAATCGTCTCAAACCATAGCAATTGACATAAAAAATATTGTAGATAGAACTGTTAAAATTTGCATGGCTTGATGGACCACTGTACTCATTCTGCTCATTTCTTTATTTGAGAATTCCTTGACTTTTTGTTATCAGGAGCTGTTACACTCTCAGTGGTAATAATTAATCTGTATGTTTAAGGGGGGACTTCAGGAGGTCGCAGACCAGCTGGAGCTGAAAAGGATCGGGAGGCAGCATCAGGCCGGGTCTGACTCACTGCTGACTGGAATGGCCTTCTTCAGGATGAAAGAGGTAGCCTTAACACACGTTTGCAGGCTTTCACAGGCTCAGGCTATACGAGTTCACTGTTATTTGGGCTTGTTGGCGCTCGCTCTGTCTGGTTAGTTCTATTTTGTTACTCAACACACACAATTTACTCTAAATCGTGTGTTGTGTAAAATTTGATTGTTATGCTGAAATCAGTGGGAGTTTATTGACATATTAAACTCACAATATACTGTATCTTCCATTAGTCCACTCTAATTTTCTGTCATCCATTAGTTGATTTTGAACGTATGTATTTACTGTATGTAAAAATCTAGGAATTACAGACATAAGCAATGCAAAGAACACACAGGCCTTACATCAGCATTTCGGTTTGCTCAGTGTCTCCCAAACTGGTACTCGGTTGGTGCTGATGTTAAATTTTCATATCACGATAACTGTTTAACTTTTTATCATGGCTAGGCCATGTTAAATTATTGAAAAAATGTTTTTGAATGTCATTTTGACAACTTTTGTTTGGGCTTTAAAAAATAAAAAATAAAAACACAAAAAAGAGTTTGTTAAATTCATGTTTTTTCCAGTGAGCACAATTTGATATGGCCTTGGCCTAATTAAAAATAATATGTGCAATGGTGCCTTCAAATCTGTCCAAAAAAGAAAAGAACTAGCCTAGCACACAAACACTGCTGCCTCTCAAAAGGGACACAGGGGTAGTGACAATATTTTGAAGTGTCCACAATGATATTGTCCCTGTTGAATAACTTGCTGGATCATATTGCACATGATGAGTACGTCTCGGCTCGAGTTGAGGCGTATATCTACTCTACACCTTTTAGACGTAGATGTTGTATAGTCACTAGTTGAAGCCTGTAAAGCTGCTTATCATGAAGTTATAAAAAATTGCCTGGACCAACGCTCCGCTTTCTTTGCAGCTGTTTTTTGAAGACAACATAGATGACGCTAAGTACTGTGGGCGACTCTATGGCCTGGGCTCGGGCTCCTCGCAAAATCAGAACGGCATCTCCAGCTCCTCGCAAGAGGAAACCAACAACAAGCACTGACCACGATGCACTTGTTTTTATCCCCTACAGCAGACATCGCTCTGTTTCCCCCTCCTTCGAATTCCAATCGCTCTGTTCTAAAGGGACGCTGGAGAAAATGACCAATTCTTTCTAAGCCAGTTCTGCTGTTCCACCCAGTCCTATTGCAAAAATCCCAGTATTACAGATGCGTAGTGGTGACTTTTCTTTCCTTTTCTTTTTTTTTTTCTTCAAGTGCTCATTTTCTCCTGGACATTTTATTCTTTTGTTTTACAGCATTAAACAACTGAAAATAATTTTTAAGCACAGGACTAGCACCTTGTATCTCACAGCTTACAAGATTCAAAGCATTTTAATATGCTCACCAGCAGTTTGGCACAATCTTGTTTAGGATTTGTTTTCTAAAAAGGCTTGAAGATATCCAGTGTCATAAAGGTAATAGAAAAATTTGTTCCACGTCGGAAACACATGCTTGTAGGCGTTGTTATATTTTAAATTATGCTGGGAAGTATGTGTATTAAAATGTAAACTTTCAAAGGAGCCAATCTTTTAGCATTTTTCCTCTGATAAAAGTGGCTGTTTTTAAATCTGTTTTTGACACCTTTTGAGATGGAATAAGGTGCAGGGATACACTGGTTCTGTGCGAAACTTCTTTTAATTTGTCCACCATGAAACAGATGTTTGTGGTACATGTTTTTATTCCATCCGTTGTTTGAAACTGTTTGTATATTAAAATGTTTTCTAGCAACAATGTTTTCTTTTAATCATGTCTATTTAAAGAAAAAGAAAAAAAAGTATTATCACACTGTTGCAATGCCAATCCAAATTAGGATACGCCCACTTCTGAGCTTTCAGAAAATCACTATTAAAATTAGTTAAAATTCACCAAAACCAAACTTGGTTGAATTTTACACTTTTTATCATGTGCATAGTTCTTTTTCTCTTAATATGTAAATATCTGCGCCCTTATGCCAAATCTATTTTTAATTTTTTTTAAAAAGCTGAATATAGGCCTGGTTTCAACACTGTGATAAAAATACTGTTGGAGGACAACTGAAGACTCTACAGCATGAGTCAACAGTTAAAAGCTGCACATACGGTCTCAGAAGTCCAGCAAGACTTGCCAAATGTATCACATCATGTGGCACTTTGGGTAGATACTTTAGCTGAGCAGTTAAGGAGTTAGGGATTTAGGTCCTGTTCAAGGGCCCAACAGTGTCTCTGGAAGTCCCTAACAGCTTACAGGCACTAAAACAGAAACTTCTGAGCCGTCTCTGCCCCCATTTGTTTAAGGTTTTTTTTTTTGAGCTCATCTGTGCTAATCTCTTTCTGACTGTTGATTGGTGCTGTAGGTTCTCCTTTATGTGAAACGGTATCAGACACAATTTGGGGAAATGACTGTGTTGCTGGTCAGTTAACAAATTGCTATTAATTGTGGCAAAAATGCCTGTAGATACTTTAGTGTTGCCGTTTCTGGAGCCCTGTTGAGCATTATTTGATCAGAACGTGGGCGAATTGGGTTGCACAGCCTGCGTTCAGAGGACACCGAGCTGGCACATTGTCTTTTGTAGACCATCTGTCGTACAATGCGGAGTGATTCAAGTGCCCTACGTTACCTTCCAGCCACTAGGACTATTCTAGTAAAATGAAAAGAAAACCAAAAAAATATCTCCAAGGCATATGTCAGCGTTTTTTTCAACCTAATCTGTATCTACTGCATACTGTACAGTGTATGGGAAAATACCAGGGACAAGAACTTTGACAAGCATCCCTGTTGTACTTTACTGAAGTCTATGGGCAACTGTTGGGGCAGTGAAACATTTTTTTGTGAAAAGCTTTCATGAATTCTTTAATGGTATTTGTAAATGAAGCTCTAATTTTGTATTATTTCAGCAATTAAAACCCATCTCAAATAGTTTAAAGTGGTGAGAAATATTTGTAGTTTTTATAGGCCTAATTCTAATTCACTGCGAATGCAGAAATGGTACATTCCGCTTGTGACTATAAAAGGGTAACAAAAATGCATTGACAGCTGGAACATGTTTGGGAGCAGGAAAAAAAACCCCTAAAACTGTGCAGTACAGTGGACCCCCAGGACTGGAGTTAGGAAACCCTGGCTTAGTGGTCTGGTGGGTTCACAGCATTGTAAACAATCTTTCAACTAATTCAGATAGATTTTAGATCAAAACAAAACTTGTAAATTTTGATCAACATCTGAGGAAGATAAAGAGCTAGAATGCAAGCATTCATTGTGTATTTGCCTGGATTTTGGGGAGGTAAAGAGAATTGGCACTGATTATTTTAACAGTTACTCATGAGCCATTATTAAAAATGTGCCATCTTGCACTCTGCGTCTTTAAGATGAACAGATATGTTGAACCATTTCTGTTTGTGAAAAACAACGTTTATTAAGGTACAGACAATATAGCTGACCATTAGTCAGATCAATTTTACACAAACAAAAAAATACAAATACATATTTATTAAAGAGAAAATAACTAAGTGCTGTTTGGGCAGGAAAAACAGTTATAAAGCGAATCTCTGCCAAGCTTTGTGGAGTGAGCCAATAGATCCGTATTTGAGTAGCAAAGTGGTAGCCCTCTTAAGGAGATGATGTGGAATCCCACCAAAGTGCTTATCCATGTACAAGAGGACGAGACAACATTCAAGAACGTCAGGGAATGAGTATTTCTGAAACAAAGCAAGAAATGCATTACGTGAAGAAAGTGCTCCTCGGAGCTCTTACAAACAAATAAGCTACTGAACTACTTACTTTCACATGGTCGGGAATAGCAGCGAGTTTTTTCTGAAGCTCAGCGACCTGAGCTACCAGGACAGAAAAAGACTCGCCGTCTGCACGAGATCTGAAAGAAATACAAACCAATTAACACACATCACCCAGTTTAACATACAAGCAGTGTCGTCTTGTAGTAGTACGTCAAGGTAACTGGACTTGTGGTACACACTTAAAAACGTTTCGCCACTTATCCAAGTGACTTCACCAGTTCTACTGAATCCTGGGAAATTCTCAGCAGTTATAGGATGCTTCACATCTCTTTCGTCGCGCTTCTTTGTTCCTTCTCCTTGCTTTAATTCCTTGTCTTAGCCCCTCCTTCTGAGGACATGAGGAAAGTATGCAAGGATGGAATGACAGAAGAATCGATGCCAAACATGTTTTCCAAGACATACTCACTAATGTGTCACTTTAAAAGCTGGCACTGAGCGAAACAGATCTGCTCCTAGACAACACAGTGTGATTACACACTGAATTAATATCAATCTAAACATTATTGAACGTGTACATTGGATGCTAAGCTATTGATGTTTTAGCTTCTACAAGATTCTACCCGATTATCAAATGACTTCTCAGGCATTTGTTATGGAAGTTTACATTTTAATAGACTTTAATCCAAGGTTTTTATTTGTACCCATTTCCTTTATTTATTTACTAATTATTCATGTTGCTCTTATTATATTATAATTGGTTGGACTTTGTTTTTTGGGGGAGGTGGAGAATGTATAATGTGGGCTAACGCCATAAAGAAAAAAATACTTCCACATAGGAAACACCTGTGTACATCCTCAATTATGGTGGACTGACTGATTTTTGCGTCATGGGCTGAATGATCCAGGACTAAAAATAGGGACATTTTCTAAGACATAGGGACGATTACAGTACTGAAGCAGGTGGGAGGCTAAATATAACAACTGAGAGGATACGAAAGGATACACAAAAGAAGCTGGAGGCAGTACAAGCTATTAGTTACCACATTCAGAGAGGGAGATGCAAACTTTTGAACTGATATCATTTAGATTTTTTCACTATTAATATATTAACCTACACTATTTGACCATTTTTGTTACCCGTGATAATGAAGGGACGACATCTGTGAAACCTGACACACTGAAGGTCTTGCAAACTCTTGCACTCAACTGTATGATGTCATGACATTCAAAGTCACATGACGGGTATTGAAGCCTGGAGGTATGAATTGATGTGAAAGCGATGGGGTAAAGATGTTAGCACTTTAAGTAGATGAAGTGTGGTGCATCAGACCTCACTCTCTGTTCAGGAATGGTTTGTGCCATCATTTTCCCCATTGATGAAGAATGTACAAGTACAAGATTCAACCACAAGTCCAGTCATCCTGACTTACCAAGTGTAAGCATTTCAAATTGCGGGTCACATTCGTCACCTTTTTGGCTCTAAAGCATGTCAGCACTTGAACGCTAAATGATCAAATATTTTGTGAATATGGTTAGAACATCTCCAGCATCTTTACCTGCTCTCCAGGTCTCCAACGCCCTCAGAGCTGTTTTGCTCCTCAATGACATCACCCGATTCTGGTTTAGACCGACACTCTTGAGGGCAGCCATGTTGTTGGACCAGCAGGGCCACTCTGCTCTGGGTGGCTTCTATAGATCTCTGTGTGGACTGAAGGTCAGCATGGAGCTCCGAGAGAAGAACGTTCCTGAAGTCTTGACTAGGCGATCCTTCAGAGTTAAAAACGCCGTCAGCGTCTTGATGCTCAGCCTGGGATCCGGCCTCACTCTTGTGGTTGGTGTCTCCATTTTCTATTGGTGTTTGGTGGCCATTGATGAGTTTGATGCAACTGTACCTCCACCAATCTTTATACATGAGCTGGTAACAGACAAAAGCCTCCAGACTTTGGGAAACGACCATGCTTCCTTCATCACTCTGCAGCTTTTGTTGATAGACTGCTATGGAATCCATACCTGCAGAAAAAAAAAGCAGACGTGGTAAATGGTCTAAAAGCTTCATTATCAACTTGAAACAGTGCAGTTCCTGTGAACGTAACAATGAGAGATCACATTAAAATGCTCAAATCGAGCTGAAGTGAGCGAGATTCTCTCACCTCGGGGGAGGAGAAGCTGGCACATCTCGGCCATTAGCGGAAAATTATTGGCGTCAAAGCCTCGAGTCACAGCTCTCAGGAGCTCTTCCACCACTGAGCCCCAGTCACCCAGAAGCTCACTGAGCACAGAAAGAGCCACGTCCAAGGCCACATGAGACAGCAGCTGCAGAGTGTAAGCACATCACAGCTTTAATCACACGATAATGTTTTATCATGAATAATAATTTTCCTCAAAACCTTTTTTCCAGATTGATCATGGAAAGGGAAAACATGAAATGTGATAATGCATTAGGGAGGCTGCATTGGTGCAAAGAAAATTTGAGACCTTGGAATTATAAGGTTTTATCTGAAAATTCTATGATTATTTAAGATATTGTGCCATAAACTTTTGACCGACATTAAGGTCAAAGCAGATACAACTTTTCAACTTTATATATCGTCGCTGTCCAATGGAAAACATGCATCGCCAAAATTTCAATTTTACAGGAACACAAAAAAACACTTTCTCTTATTAATCATACACAATAAATCCAAAATTCACGGTGTGATTTGTCAGCTTTTCATTGGTCATTTAGATGTTAACTGCT
>JAOUQW010000019.1:15205707-15215958 GCA_028565825.1 Olivaichthys viedmensis | reverse complement strand
TCCGGATTTCTGTAAAGCTGCTTTGTGACAATGTCCATTGTTAAAAGCGCTATACAAATAAAATTGAATTGAATTGACACTCAAGCCATTAGAGAGGCACAGGACAGTTGTTAGGTCTATGGTTCCTAGCATTTATTAAAAAATGGACAAACTAAATATGCCGGTAAGAGAAATGATAAGAGAAAATGGAAAAGAAAAGGCTGTTGGATTATTTTGTAATTATTATTAAGTGAAAAAACATTTTGAATAGTTATATTTTTTTCTGTTTCTCAAGACAATGAGCATATTTTGAAACAAAAGTATAAATAGCCTACAGTAAAGTGTGTATAATAAAGGCAAAAAACAGAAATATTTCCTTCTTTAAGGGGGGGGCAACTCTCATCAGATCTGAGGTAGGGGGGCTCGGTGTAAAAAGGGTTGGGAACCCCTGCACTAATATGCCACTACTATGGCGGTGCACTGCTGCGAGAATGTCTACCACCCAAATATTAGGGACGGCTAAAGCGAGTGGAAATAAATCTGCATTAACGCCATAGCCGTGGGAATCAAAACGAATCAAATTTCACAAAGTAATAACTCTTAACACGACGGCAGAACAGAGCGATCAGCAATTTATGCTGACTACGAATCGCTTTATTGGAAGGTAAATTAAAGAGAAGTTCATACTCTTGTAATTATATATAATGACAGCTTTAGGGAAATGGGAAAATCGAGGGGGCAAATAAGCCAGTGTCTTTGAAAACTATGCTTTGAATTCATTGAAAGGATTAGGTGACATAAAATAGTCACCTAAATCTCACGTTGTACCGACTACACCCCACTGGTGTTTTTGCCATAGTAGACTAACAGGCTTTAGTGTCAGGAAGCAAAAGGCTAAATTTGTGCATGCTCAACATAGCATAGTTTGTTTGTGTCCTGGTCGCTGTAGCTGTCTATGCTTAAAGCTCCTAATATCTTGTCAGCATTGATCCTATGGTGGTCCCTTTCTTATCATGGACCGGGTAGAGGGGGGCTCTGCATAGCAACAGACGGGCTACAGTGCAAAATGTAATACCTACCCTACAAAGTGACCTATATGGTCATTTTTTAAATTAGGACTTAATAAAGTGACATCTCAATGCAAATAATATGTAGGGAAAGAAAAATGACAGTAAGTCAAGCTCCATGTCCAAGCGAAGCAAATGGGGCCTGTAGTGTGGATCTGAAGGTCTTACTTTAATGTTGTTAGTGTTGCAGATGAGTTTATCGATGTTGCTGGCCTCGTCTGACAGCTTCCAGGGGTCATGCTGAAAGATAACACCCTCGCCGGCACAACTGTACAGAGTGTAGGTAGGCTTGTCTCCTGGACCTGAGAACCACACACGCGCACGCGCACACGCACACGCGCGCACACACACACACACACACACACACACACACACACACACATCAAAAGCATGTATGCACAGTAAAGTCTTCATTCACTTGTCAATGTGAAATGGAATTTGTGCATAAGAAAATTTAGAACTGCTGCAAGGGGGGAAAAAGAGAAAAAAAGAAAAGCAACTGCTAAATATTGTGGAAAGGTTTTTACACTTGGCTAAGAAGTATCGATATAGAGATACGATAAAGGTGAAGAAAAAAATATTTTTATAATAAACAATGATGTAGCAAGTGTATTGGGGCTCTCCATGATTTTTTTTATGCTGGCGCACTCCTGATTACGTAGTCGTGTTGCTCCATTTTAAGAATGTTCACATTACAGTAGTTTATCAGACAAATGATTTGCATTTTCTGTTGCAGACCTTTTGAAAATTTGATAAACAGTTGAATGGAAACGTACCTACAGTAGTCCAACACGCACACTTAGACCTATGCATTTCATTTTTACAGCTTACCCTGGCTAAACAGCCCTCGCGAGAACCCTCAGCTCCAGATGTGTGATTTAAAACTGTAGAATCTGTTGCATTAATAATTTGAGGCAAAGTGCCCAGCCAGCAGACAGACAGTAAACAAATTACCACACACACACCCATCGCTGCTTCTACCTCCCCAGCAGCGTCTCCCTCAAAACACAGGCAATTATCTCCCCTGTCCCCTGACCCAATGAGAGATAAAGTGATAAGTGGTATGCGGCCGCGGCCAGGCTGCAAATGAAGTTTCTGCTCCTCGATTTCCCAGCAAAATGCCCGTAAGGGAATCGGGTTACACATAATCTCTCTCAATTATGGCACGCGCATGAAAAATGCACCAGGCGACACTCTTCGGTGACGGATTATTTTTGGCGCCGCTCCCATTTCAATATTTGCCGAGCCGCGAAGGTGTTATGGATGAACTCACTCAAATGTTAAAAAAGCGACTCACCAAATGACAAAGGTGGGATTGGAGGACCCCAGTCCAGGGAGTAGACAGTCCTGCGGTGGTACGTACTGGAGCTCTGTGGAGGCCTATAAACACACACACACACGTATATGTATATATATATACACATACACACACACACACACATACACACACACACACACACACACACACACACACACACTTTTCAGTCCAGGGAAAACTCAAAATCCTCTGTCGAGAAAACTTGCAGAAAAAGGCTGTGCCAGCATGCTAGATTTGTTCAAATTTGTTAAAGATGGTAGAACAAATGTGTGTGCTCTTACTTGTTGGAGTATACATCATAGATGCCTACTTTTCCATCATCTGTGCCAAAGGCTAAGGAACCTTCCTTCACTGGATGCCATGCCAGCTGCCAAAGTGCAACGAAAACCGATAAGCATTATCAAGCAAATAATAGGCAATCATCAAGCAGTGATTTTTGGTTGGATGATCGCTGAGGTCCTAGCACATGAAAGAAAACACTACAGTAATGTTTGCCATGTTACACCAATTTACAGAGATTCCACTAATGACAAATAGTCTTTCAGTTTATTTTGAGAGTTCAAAAAGAAAAATGGACCAGCAATTTTTCAAAATGGGCCAAAATATAGCCATAGTTTGGCCGAACACCTCTTCCACACATGGCATGAGCAAAAAGGTTCAGACATCGCACCGTAAACGACCCAAACCTGTTCTGTTTTATAATCGCGAAAGACATACGCACAACCCAATCACAACACAGTGAGAGGTTTGAACATTGTGTTTTTTCCCCCTTAATTTCGGAATGATAACGCATGAGGTGACTGGACTTGTGGTCCAAGTTTCGTTACCATTCGTGTGTATAATAGTATATTTATGAAAATACAGGTATGTACTTGTTATTTTGTGGATACTGACATAAGTATGTTCTAATAACATGTTCTGAGCGTTGTTAAAAGTGATTATCTAAGCTAACGATCTTACTGACTACACAGGCCATTAACTTTCCCCATCAATGTGAAAATATTTTGGCAATATTTTTGTCTTTGTAGCACTTCATCTTATGAATTTGATTACTGACAAACAAATGGCAGCATTTAGAGACGTAGGCGACTGAAAAGTCGCTGGTACAGAGACAAGGGGAACAATTGAGAGACAAGGGGAGTTACTGAGTGACATCGTGCTGTGTGTTCATTGGATAACGTAAAATAAATTATTGGTTTCTATTTTTTGCGCCGCTCAGTCTTCTTCGCTCCGTCACGCCGTGTCATGTGTGGAGCATTAACATAAGGCCATAGTTTTGAGCACTTTCTTTTAAAATGAGTGTGAGACTCTCTACAAGAGTGCCATACCCTTGTATGGACCACTGGACACAATCACTTTTCTAAACATCCACTTTCTGTAACTTACAGCAGTAACTTTGGACTTGATCCCCTGCCAGAAGGTCTTGGTGTCATATGGGTTTTGGATGGACAGAGTGTTCCACACACGGATCATGTTGTCCCCGACCCCCAGCGCCATGCAGCCCGTGGCCACCGGAGAGAAGCTCATAGAATAAACGAAACCTCCCAGTGTGGGCAAAGTCCAGCAGCACTCCAGAGTGGCCAGATCCCAACACTTAATCTGGATACAGTCAAAAGAGACATAACCAAATTAAAAATCTTATTCAACACAATATATTACATGAATGATTTTCAGTCATGCAGGTGATTCGGAAAGTTTAATACTGAGTCTAAATGATATAAGCTACGTTCTGATGAAGCCCCATGGAGTAATGAAACGTCTTCAAGATTTCAACACGATTCCAGACTTCTTGCCTAACTTCTACTCAACATAATGTATTAATGTTCTTCTTTAATTAACACTTTTTTAGTTCAGTACTATACGACCAGTAGCAATGACATGATCAGTAACACTGCATTTTCTGGACTATGAGACTTTTTTGCCCACTAGCAGGGGCTGCAACTTAATACAGTGAAACAACATGTATATTATAATTTTTGCATTATTGTCCAATGCGGTCATCTGATTGCTTTTATATATAATCCTTGATTCTGCACGTGTTGAATGTTCAGCACTGAACAATTACATTTAGGTAGCGTATGCATGTAGCCTACACTGTAAACCTACTTTTTCAACTTGTCAAAATGAACATTACTGTCATAGTTACATTAGTGCATTTTGAATAATACTGGTACTATTGAAAACATAATGAAAATATTCATTAAAAAAATGCTAAGGAGTTAACAGACTGATGTAAGAACTTTTATATTAAGTATGTGCATTTTGAACGTGGAAATTCCACGTTATTTAAACATGATCCACTTTTATTCTTTGTTAATATTCAATTCAATCAGAGCGCTTTATATGATCCGCCCACTTTTCTAATTTAACAATGTAGTATTCAAAATCTAATCAGCAGCCTGAACAGTAAGTGTTCTAGTGCTGCAAGTTATCTAACTCATTCAATCTCACACACACAAATTTTCTGCCATCATTAGCGCAGTATGTACCCATTCTGCATCAGAGGGGTGCGAGTTACAGAGAACTGGATCGCTCAGCACAAATGATTGAATTTTGAATTAAGATGGTGCATGTGGGAATTTACCCAGTTATAATGCTTTGAGGTTACATTACAGTGCATTATAAGGCCATTTCTACCCCAGCATTATTTTACATGGGGGGATTATTAAGCTAATGGATCATAATATAAGGATAGTTGGCGAATCTCACCTCTCTGTCCATGGACGTGCTGATCAGAAGCTCTCTGTCCCCCACACACATTGAACTCATGTTGAAAACGATGCGGCTGTGGTTCTGACCGTCTGATGAGCTGCCCAGCAAAGTCCACTTCTGCTTGCCTGATTTTGTGAGGTCCCAAGCTACCAGCTCTCCACTGAGCACATAGAAATACACGACAAATGAAAACTCATTCAAGGGCACTTTCAAAAACAGAAACAGCTAAAATCAAAAAGGTTCATACCCAAAGCAGCTGGAGATGACTTGCGAAGGTCTTCCTTTAGGCCAGTGCACCGTGAGCCAGAGTCTCTCCTTCACGCCGAGGTCCACTCCTGCACCCCGCCTTTTCAAAAAGGGCAGCTTCAGGGTCATAACACCTACAGATAAAGCCACAAAGGTTTACACTAGGGGTGTAATGGTATATTGATATGATGGTACACAGTGATAAGAAAAGCTAAAATTGTAATACATTTGATTTTATATCATACTGGTATGAATGAGTTGAGCCAAAAAAAAAAAAAAATGTACCCAATTTTTCTATGGCCCTGATTGTGGTGGATCAGTCAAGGCCAGTTTGGCCAATTTGTGTTCACAGAAAAGATTTTGGGTGACTGACTTGCATTACCAAAACATGTCTTAGTTGATCGATTATGTTTGGGGTAAGAGGAAAATTGTGTAAATTTCATTTTTAGCATAAATATTGCATTAAAGAACAAACATTGCAGATGACAATCAGAGAGAACCACATTTCTACATTGTTTTAATAAAACTATGGTAGGCCAAGAGCAAAAAAAGGTCTGGTTTTACAAATATTCCAGCAGTTTCCCTAAATATAGAATTTCCCTGTCACTGTAGTGCCATACATCCTTTAATGTTGTCTTCTTTGAGAATGTGAAGTTGTAAGCAAATACAGTGATGTACTGAAAGCCGTAATACAAGTTAACACGATTATCATGCGGTGAATTTATAAATGTAACAGTTTAACATTTATATTGAACATCATTTACATTCATTCATTTGGCAGACGCTTTTATTCAAAGCAACTTGAGACGAGATACAAATCAAAGCACACAGCTGAGCAGTTGAGGGTTAAAGGCCTTGCTCAACAGTGGCTCTTTGTCATTTATGGGATTTGAACTCACAACCTTCCGATCACTAGCTCAGAATCTTAACCACTGAGCCACGACTGCTCTAGACGACAATTCTGCGAAGGTTTTCAGTTTCGTTGGCATGTGGGAAACAAACCCATGATGTTGGGATTGGAAGCATGATACTCAATGCAAGCTACTGGAAATATTAACAATGAAAAACATAAGATTTAAGTAAAAAAAAAAAAAAAAAAAAATCTGTAAGCATAATAGACTCGAACAACAATCAAGAAAAGCGGAAGTTTCTCACCTTTGCCTCTGGCTGTGCTCCAAATTCTAATGGTCTGATCTCGACTACCTGATGCAAGATAACCACCCACCTCGATCTCTGTTAACCCGCTGGGCACATCTGCGGAGGAGGAGGACAAGCATGGCTGAAATAATCAGGAGGAACTTCACCTTCTTATAAGAAGCAAGTTTGTAATGTAGTCCGCAGAAACTACAATCAATACACATACAAGTTATCTACCGTTAAATAAAAGTGCTTTGACTGAAATGTTCTAGTAATCCATCTATCAACGGTTTGATAAGCCATGTCGTATATAACGTACCAGGGTTGTCCTCTGGTCGACTGTACAGCGTGTCCTCTTTGGGATTGGGACACCAGGCAAGGGCATGGATCTCCTCATCATGGCCTCGCAGCCGATGGATCACTTCTCCTTTCTTGCTGATGTCTATCAGTGCGATCATTCCATCCTTGTACCTTAAAGAGAAGGCAAATGAGTGCTGCCGCTGGCAGATAGGGTGAGTGACTGACAGACTTGGTATTGGGGTGGGCAAGCTACATCACAACACGCTTTACTGAGGGTACTCATGGGTATCGTCAGTCATTTAAAACAAAACAAAAGAGATTAAGACAAATTATAAGGAGCCTGTAAACAACAAGGGATCATACTGTCAAATTAACACTGAATAGTAGCAATTAGCTGATCAGATGTTATTCCATTACTTCATTATTTCACGTCAAAAGGTTTAGTTTTCCATGCTGTTCCTTGGTATATTCTTTAAAGGTATAGTCAGTGATGTTGGCAGATATTTGCTGAAGCTAGATTTTTTCAAACTGAAAATCTAAACAAATGCAGCCCCTTTATTCAGTGCGCCCTCCAAAGCCACGCCCCCAAAACACACACGCACACGCGCGCACACGGCTGGAATGCCTGAATGCTAGTGGAAGGAGCCGGGCCTTCTGGACCGACAGTCAACATGATTGTAAGGCAAATAGAGAAGCCTCCTTGTCCTGATTGGTTCAATGTTGATGGTCCACATTATTTACTTTTCCCCAGTTTACAGAGCCTGGGATGCCACAGAGCCTGAAGTTTGTTTTCTCTGGGAAGATATTTTATTGACAGCTGCCAGAATGTGAGGAGAACTTTGCCAAATATTACAAAAAGTGTTCTGGCTTAAAGATTGCTGACCTCACCTTTAAATGTGGCCTTTCTTTTTTGTGGGTACATCAGATTGTGTTTTGAGAAACTGTACAATTGATGCTTTCCTCCTATTTCTTTTTAAATACTTTAATACTTGTTTTAAAGCATTTCCAAAAGGGTGCTGTTGCGGTGTCCTAGCTAACCTCAGAAAACTTCCCTGTGTACCGCGGGGATGTCTCAGAGTACGCCAATATTACAGTTCTGCTGTATGGCCTACCCTGCTCAGCATTACTGAGATTTAGGCAGTACATCAGTAGTATGATATGAGGGCTTACCCAATGGCGACATGGCTCTCTGTGTGTGGAGAGCAGGACAGACAGAAGATGGTTCTGGGCTCAGGAAAGAAGCTACGCGTGTCCCCTCTGCCAAGCCAGTAACACACCATGACCCCTTTTTCATCTCCTGAAACCAGCAAAGTCTTCTGCACTGGAGACCAGTGGACAGCCGAGATGGTACTCTACAAACACACCCAACCCAAATCTATAAGAAGTCTATTACTCCTTTGCAAATGCATGTAAACTTAATGAATCATAACTGCCATGTGTTAATTTAAATCAGCATTGTACTGTTGTAGTATTAGGAATTGCACTCAGTTGCCAGTTTATTAGTTACACCTACCTTGTAGGTACACGCGTTGGGTGATTTATTCATCACACCTACATACAAGTAGGCACACAATTACTGACTGGAACCCATCTGTTGCTATGCACGATTTATCGACCCCCCTGTACCCCATCCATTAGTGGAAAGGGACTACCACAGGACCGCCGCTTACCAGATATTAATTGGATGGTGGACCATTCTCGGCACAGCAGTGACATTAACGTGGTGTTGGCATGGTAGTGTGTGGAGAACGGTCCACTAGTAAAATGACATCTGCTCAGTGGTGGTCCCCTTCCATTGACAGGTGGGGGTAGATGATTGTGCATAGCAACAGACGGGCTCCAGTCAGTAATGATCACCTATAGAAAGCTTCTTTATTGTCACATATACAAGTACAGTGAAACCTGATTCTTCACATATCCCAGCATGTTGGGGTCAGAGCGCGGGGTCAGAGCGCGGGGTCAGCCATGATACAGCGCCCCTGGAGCAGGGAGGGTTAAGGGCCTTGCTCAAGGGCCCAACAGTGGCAGCTTGGTGGAAACCCACGACCTTCTGATCAGCAGCCCAGTGCCCTAACCACTGAGCCTAACCACTGGCCTATATGGTAGGTTTACCTCATAAACTAGCCACTGAGTGAGAGTTAAGACTGGCCCAAGCTTATAAAGCTGTACTTGTCCTACCTGATGGACATTGTGCTCCGCCAACACCACCTTCTGCTCAATGTCCCAGATTTTCACTGTCTTATCATCTGAAGTGCTGGCGCAAACGTTTTCTTGCCCATCGTGCCTGCAGAATGAGAAGCCAGAAACTCTTTCGGTGTGGCCGCTGAGCTCACCTGCGGGGGAGGAAATACTAATGATTATTTATAAGACCACAAATATACAAACCGACATGGACTTGCCGAAGCACCGATAGCCGTCATACCAAGCACCGCTGGTGAAGACGCAGTTACTTTTAACAGGTAGATTGTGTTTTTAGCTCCGAAGCCCAGCACGCCGTGGCCATTAACGTCGCTGCAGCGCGCGCAGTACCAGTTAGGCGAAGCTGGAAGAAGCCTTTCGTGCATCCCGACTACGTTGTTTTATGGCCAAGAAGGCAACGTGAAAAGTTCAAAACAACACGAGAGTCTTCAGCTAGCAGCCAAGCAACTGCACCTTTATTCAGCCATGCTGCTTCCTTATTTGCCCGCCCGTATTCTGTCCAAGCCCTCCTCCTACGCACGGATTGGCTAATAGTTCACGTTCACGAGCGTCTCGTGGACAGTATCCAATCGACGAGTGAGTAAAAAAAAAGTGACTGGCCAATCATAAGAGCAGAGGGCGGGGCCTGTCGGAAAACGGTTGGGAACACAATAACGCATGTTGCTTCTCCATCAACATGGCCGTCTATCGATGCAACGTGTGGCAAAAGATTCTACGGATCATGAAATGGACCAACACAGGAGAAGATAATAATTATCATATAATTTTCTGCAATGATATGAACGGCAAATCAAATTAATTTCAATTTTAATTGTTTATTGAAATATTTAATAATCTCTTACTGTTTTCTTTTCCCCCCCAAGCGAATGAAATTCAGTCTCTTTGCGACACTGCCGGAAAGTGTTCTGTTGTTGCGCATGCAACATGGCGGCCTCCGCTGTGACGGCGAGTGGTGAGGCTAACGACTAGCATTATGTTTTGTACGTTTTCTGTTCTATTATTTGTTTCAGAACATTTTCTGATTAAAATGTTATACACCCCACAGGCGTTACACTCCTCAGTCGTTTGGTTGGACACATTCACTCAAGGTACGTGACTAATTCCTTTGGACAGCTAGCTTGTTGGCTAACTTTGATTAGCGTATCCCGCTGAGATCTCCAGCAGAGGGGTTTCAAGCATCGAGGGCAAAGATGCAACTTGTTTTATTATAGAAAGATTCTTTATTGTCACATGTACAAGTACAGTACAGTGAAATTGATTCTTCATATCCCAGCATGTTGGTAAGCTGGGGTC
>JAOUQW010000019.1:15188191-15201412 GCA_028565825.1 Olivaichthys viedmensis | reverse complement strand
ACAAAAATAAACAATTAGTGTATCCCAAATTTGGTTACAAAAACATGCAGACAATTCTTTCAGGGGTCTCTTCGCTCACCTACTGAGGGAATCCTTGTTAGTTTCTTTTCCTCCACTTAGTAATTTGCTTAAATTCAGCGGGTCGTCTCGTCTGATCTGAGGTCGCGTTCGAAAAGAGTGCCGCGCGAAGGACTAGCTGAGGAAAGGGCACGGGGACGGGGACGGGGACATGTTGCGTGCAAAGCTTCAAGGCGTAAAAATTTAATTTTTACTATTCGAGGTACTTGAATAATCGATTCAGCACTAATATGCAGACACACACTACCAGTCAAAAGTTTGGACACGCTAGATTTAATATATATTTATTTTAGGGCTGGGTGATATGGCCAAAAATGTTTCACAATATATTTTTCAATATCACTCGATTACGATTAATATCTTGATTATATATCATTATGTCTGGTGTTGACTAAAACTCGAAGAATCCAGAAGGTCCAAAACGTACAGTATTACTTGTTAAAGTGTTTTTAGCACTCCCTTTTTAAATAATACAAATAAAAACAAATACATTTGCAACTGAGATATAGTACACAGTATTCTTTTCACCTAACTAAAGCCAAACTGAAATGAAGAAAAATTATAAAACTAGAATAAGACTATTACCTTCGTGAATTTTGTATCTATGGCTCTGGTGGTTATAGCATACCTGCAGTGGATGATGAAGGGACTGCGTTTGATGGAAGACACATTTCATATTTCGCTTGCTCAACAGGTTGCCTGTATTGGCTCCCTCAGTAGCAGAGTTTTTTTTGTGTTTGTGGCAACCAATGTTCTCTGCATCAACTCGACTAAAATGGAACCATACTTTAGATTTTGTTTTATCTGCCACTGCTGAGTCTCTGCGAGTTTGTGTGCGAGTGTCTGTGTGAGCACAACCCCCCACTCTTGATGCGAAGCTAGACGGCGAGAGTCAGAGGGAAGATTATGTTTGCTGTTTACACGATTTGCAATTTCTCTGGTGCCGATAGCAGAACCAATTATTTCAGACTGTATCAATACACTAGGTTTTTAGATTATTTATTATGTTTGCTTATTGGCAAACATAATAAAGAAAAGAGGGCTGATCTTGGATCAGTTTGTGCTTATAATTACAATCCTTTAAACAAGGCAATGCTTTTCTGTTCTCGACAGCTGAGTCCTTCTCAGGCAAAGGCAAATACCTCAAACGCATTCGCTACCACGGCCGAGGCATGTTCGGCATCATGGACAAAGTGCACTGTCATTACTTTGTGAAGCTCGTCGAGGGCACACCTCCTACAGTGGAGCAGAAGACTGCATTCGACCAGGCCAAGGAGTATGTAGAAGAGCTGAAGAACCGGACAGTCATCTACTCTCTCTAACTTGAAGTCCTACTCGCCACTCACCAAGCTGTTGTGTTCATGTCAATGGTAGCAGAATAAAATGGTGTCAGCTATTGAAAATAACTGTATGTCTTGATTTGGTGATTTCCGAGTTCTTGATCGATCATTTCCAGGTTCTTGAATGCAGCACATTCAGAGTGTGTGAGTGTGTGCGTGACGGACAGTAAAGCAGAAGATGTCACAGAACCTTCTGTGTGGCCTTCTTCAGCTGAGCAGTGCTGCTCTCCATGACATTTCCATTCATGACATTTTCATCCATGACATTCTTCATTAGTTGGATGATGAGTGTGGCCTCTGCCTTTTCTCTTAACCGTTTGAGAACACTCTCCTGCTTTATATTGTCACCTGCCCTTTTAGCTTGAACATGACCAGACTTGTACCACTCTCAAATGTGGACAGCAGAGCAGCTGATTTCTAAAGATAGGTTCATTTTTCACCCAGTTTCTTTCAAAGCAAGTGCAATGGGTGGCGCACCAAGAGACGGTGCATAATTTTTCTGAATTAATTAAGCTGAGCTAATTGGCATAATAACCTTATTGCATGAGTTATTGGTAGTGACAAACATATTCCATCTATTAGCAGCTGACATTCGCTTTCTGATGTTTATACATCAGAAAACAACTCCAGGTGGTGTGATTGGTAAAAAGAACCCAAATTTATTACCAATTGCGCTACCTGGAGTTCTGTTTTAAAATGATAGAATTTTAGGTACGATTGCAGACTGGATTTAAGTCGATTTTAGTTTTAAGGGAACCAAATCACCCTGCAGTATCCCAGCAGCCCTAAATGAGTCCTTAGAGCCATTTCACAAAGTTTCATTATTTCCCTCATTAAATTGGGATGAGTCTGGTTGTGAAACTCAGCCTGCTTTGTCTAATGGTGCATAATGAGAGGATCCAAGCCTCTGTTTTTGAATGATATATAACCTCTATAAAAGTATAGATTATTTAACTTCTTACCAAATGACACAGGAGCATTGTTTTCTAAATTAAAAATTCATTTTTACATCAGGTGAAAATTCCCAAATCGGGTGTTCTACCAGTTTGATGTTAATGATGCTTTAGAGGTGAAAGCACTTTAAACACCTCGTTGGTTTACATTTTGTACTGACAATACACACAGAATTTTCATCACATCACAGGAATCATCCCTACTTTGTCTTAAAATAAAGGTAAAAACATAAAATCCCAGTTGTCACCGTTTTATGAGTAACTGTAAAAGTGATAGTGTGTGAAAAGGGAGACAGCCACTAAACCGTTGCAACTTTCTAATTTCCCCACAGTTCCATGCTCTTAGTGTAACGCGGGCTGACTCCGAGGTGAGCGGCTGTTCATCTCGTCGCCTGTAGTGTGCTTTCAAATAAAATGCCATCTCCTGGCCCCAATTTAAGCAGACAAGTGCCCTCAATTTCAGCTTAGAGCCCTGGACGATCCCCTTACTGTGGGAGCTCAGAGTACTGAGCTATGACAACAAGAGCAACTGTTCTCTCTCCACATGGCTCTGGGTATTTCTAAACTGCTGCTGAGCCAAAGTATAATTCACAAGAACATTATAATGAAGCCGAAACAGGCACTTGGAATGGACATTTCCAATTAATTCCAGATTTCTGCTCAGCAAGGGCTTGCCTTGACATGACGGCATTAGATTATAGTTATTTTTTATATATCCTAACCAGATCCCCATTTATACCAGTATAGCCAATAGAATCCCCAAACACCCATATATGCCCTTTATTATAAATACCATAGACATCCAGTACAGTATATCCCAAGATATACTGTGTTTTACTGTTACACCAATATATCCACATATTCTTTCATTTCATTCATCTTCAGTAACCACTTTATCCTGGCCAGGGTCACGGTGGATCCGGAGCCTATCCCGGGAACACTGAGCGCAAGGTGGGGATACACCCTGGATGGGACGCCAGTCCTTCACTCCATCACAGGGCACTACCCCCTGTGCCACCGTGCCGTCCTATATCCCCATATACCTCATGATATCCCTGTCTAACCACATATTTTCTGAAAAAGGTGTTCACTCAATTCTGTACTTTACTGCACTTAAGAACAATTTCTTTGCTTAAATATTTACACTTATAAAGACGTGAACTTTTATTCCACTACATTTATCTCATGGCTCATTATTTCTGTGTGCCAATAAACTCCGTATTTCAATGCAGGGAGAACTGTGGGTAGAATCAACCAATTAACACGGATAATTTTTATAGGCTACTTAACTAAATATGTGGAATATGTTGGGTATTTTGGACAGAAAATGCACAAGTTTAATTCAATTACATATGGTACCGTTAAGTGCAAATGTTTGCATACCCCTACTTCAAAATAATGAAACCAACTACACATTTAATGTGAGTTATGTTTTACAGATGTTCCTTCATTGATCATAAGTAGCAAAGTGTACGCTAAGATATTAATAGTGAAACAATCAAAATTATATTTCTCAATGTGATATAAATGTGGACTTTTATTTCACTTACCTCTAAGCACTTTTTTTCCCTTTTTTTGCTAATCCTTCTGGCAGTTTTTCCCCCCCAGTTATTTCTCTCCCACTCTTTGGTCATTTCTCCCTCTTCTGAATGATGGCTTTCACTGTTGGTATATATATCCCGAAACACTTTAATATATTTTCATACCCTTCTCCAGCTCTGTGATAGGTCAGTATTTTCTGTTTTAGGTCTTGGCTGTTTTCCTGATCCCATTGACTCTTGACTTAATTGCTCACAGCAACCCGTGAGAGAGTTTGAGCCTCTTTGAACTTTTCATGCCTTAAATAAGGTTTAACAAAGTAAACATCTGTTGACTGTTTGAAGTCACTAGACACCTTAATGAGACACATTCAAATAAATTAGCTAGAGCATGTCAACGGTGATGCTAACTTTTAAGCTTGCTAATAAAGGTAACTGCTGACTCAACTGCTCTAATATTTGGGCCACACTGAAACATATTTTCAATAGGAAAACACCATTAAATGAACATGGACTTCTGTTTTGTAGACTAACTGTAAAATAGAGGTACATTATCACCAGAAACCAAGCGGATGCAAATTTCTGCACTTGATTGTCATTTGTACATATGTTTACTTTTACTGTTGATACTTAAGTACATTTTAGTACACATTTAGTACACAAACTTCAACTTTCCTAGAAACTTTCATTTTCATCACAGTGATATTTCTCCAAGTTATTTTTTACTTTTACTCAAGTGAAGAACTAGTGAAGAATGTCCAGTGAAGAAATATCTTCTCTTTCTCCTCACATGGGTTTATCATATGAATTTATCATATCATTGTTTTATTTCATCATACATTTCCACCCACACCCCAGGCGTCCTAAAGTTACAAAGTTAGGTGCAATCTTCCTTGCTATTAGGATTGTCATTTAAAAGGATATTCTAAATAGAATTTTACCAACAATTCTACACCTGATTCATATTTGATATGTTTATTAAAGTCATTTATTGATTTGACCAACATTTATCTAGTAACAAGTGCAGACGTGGTAAACTGGAGGTACAAATGTGTGCTGTTCTAGTTCCATATTGTGTTTATCTGTTAGCGCTAACTTATCAGGAGGAAAATTGCTACTTTGGGGCTCAGTCTTGACTATATTTTGGAGTCACAATGTTTGAATAACAATGAACATTTAGAGACATGATAACCTTTTAATGACTATAGGCTACAGTTACAGGCTTAGTGCTTCAGCTGTGAATGTGTTATTCATAGTGATATTTGGTATTAGCATTGTAAATGTACAATGTCCGTAAGGTTCGTTTGTGCGGGAATGAGGTAACGCTGTGCGTCTGGCTTAGAGCACCAATATGTTCAGATACAGCCCTAGTAATGATTTACATTCATGATTTGATTATTTATTTCAAACTCTGTGGAATTATATAAATATATTGGCTTGCTAACTAGCAAAAAGTGTTAGCAATGAAGTTACATCAGCTGTCATGTATAAATGGAGTATTTAGCTACATAAAACCCAGTGTACACAAAGTGAGCTCCTCTCTCGATATCCGGCTCCTCACTGGAAGAAGAGAGGCACATAAATAGGTGAGAGCACTCACGGGATTACCTGTGACCTCGCCGTGACCCCGCTCTCCATCAGCCACCGACGCTCGACCACACCCCTGCTGCCACAGAGTGTTTTCTGGGCAAGTTCTGCTGCTGAAGTCTACAGTCATGTTGACTTAATCCATACAGACCTCCAAGAGCCATCCAACTTCACTAACTTTACTTAAGCTAATAAAGTAATAGAAAGTCCTTTAATATGGTGACAGGGATTGTCCAAAAAGGAGCTGATAAAGACAAGTCAACAAGAATGTGTGAAAAACCTCCGCTCATGGCTGTTGCCTATCATTATGAGTGTTTTGGTGCTATTGAGTACAAGCACTTACTCTAGTGGTTGTGTTTAGTTGTGCCTCTCCGTTCTTGCTATAGATATTTTGCACTTGTTTCTTGACTTTGGTGGAAAATAGCACGTGTATCGCTGTCAGCTCCTTTAAGTCGATCTGAAAAAAAATAAAAAAGCATCTGTCAAATGAATTAATGTAAATGTAAATGTTAGAATAGGCTGTTGCTACTTTCCTTCACACTGCTATGACTGGTATGGTATTTCTTCAAACATGTGCTATACATCCATATAGTACATTTTATATAGGGTGAAGGGTGCCTCGTAACATAAATAGACATGTGTGAGCTGTATAATATACAGTATATAATGCTAATTTAATATCAACTTCAGGGATTCATAACCACTAATGATGTTCAGTCATTGTATGTCAGAGTTAATCAAACTGCGGAAACAAGCTGGAAGGTGTATTTTTTGCCACTACTGTTCTTAACCATGCCACATGGAGGTATTCATTTTTTCAGATGGCAGTGGGATGGTAACAAATAATGTCCACTTCCTAATGAAATCTAGCCAAATCGCAAACCAGCAATATAGCCGTTGCCCTTGAGAGCAAAACAGCTCTTATTCAGCCCTGGCTTAAAGTAATGCTTACCACAACACACACACACAAAATGTGCAGTGTGAGAGCTTTGTGTTTGGACGTGTATTGGCAAATGTGAGCCTCAACAGCATCTTGAATAGCTAAGCTAAAATAGACCACTTC
Source organism: Olivaichthys viedmensis (assembly GCA_028565825.1). NCBI lineage: Eukaryota > Metazoa > Chordata > Actinopteri > Siluriformes > Diplomystidae > Olivaichthys > Olivaichthys viedmensis. The sequence goes on along the minus strand of JAOUQW010000019.1, from coordinate 15,194,853 downwards.
TTTGATTTGGTCTTCTTCCAACCCCTCCACATAACCCACAAATGAAATGATTTGAGGATAAGTGACAGGCAAAGGAAGACTGGAGGCAGTGCATAAAGAATGCATTTGTAATCCAATTACTGTCTGTGTTTCCACTTTCTTTTCATTTCTAATGGAAAAAAGGAAGATGCGGAAGAAGGAATATGATTTGTTGCTATATTTCGCACTTAAAGACAGCAGATGTAATAACAGAATGATGAGTGGCAATATTTCTTAACTAGATAGCAAAATCAAGCTAGTTAATCAACGTCGACAAGAAAATTGTACATAAAACAATAAAATGTTTCTCTAATGAATGGGATTTGGGTGAATAGCAGTTGTCTTATGGTTCTTTTTTGTTACATACAATAGCCTTGCCCTTGAATATCTGCAAGAATCTATACTGTACTTTGTTGTTAATCAATTAAGAGCTTTATAAACTCGCAAAAGAAATAAGCCCAATTCTAAAACTGTAGAAAAGCCAAGGCAATTTAGCAAGTGCTGGTGTTACATGAGCTCTTTTTTATTTTGGTCAAGACCAAGCTGTAATTGATAAATGAGCTTTTCTGGGAGACCAGCTGAAAGAGCATTACAGTAATCAAGTCGGCAAGTGTCAAATGCCTGGATCAACTTCTCTGCATCGCACAGTGACTGGAAGCACAATGACGAGCCTGAGAGATACTGGTAAACTCATTTCATATCTGTAGGTGTCACTGTTGGTATTTTCCAAAATCGACTGCGCTCTGGACCAATAATAAACACCACTTTGTTGTGGCAGACTTTCGAGATTGGACATGCTTTAGGAGGAATTTTTCACAGTTTGTAAATTGTGAGTTAGGACATATGGTCTTTCTGCCTATGGGATGATTTTAGCTCCATTTGCTAAGCCAGCCTCTCCTGTCTCATATTTCACACTTTAATTTTTTGTTTAATCAGTTGCCATTGCTCTGCTCACACTCATTTGTCTCAGAGCACAAGGATTTTCAGCTCTCACGTTACCAACCATTACATTTCCCCCCTTGCTGTAGTAACAAATAACTTAGTAGAATCAGGCTCTGGATTTCTGCAAGGAAACAGCCCAAACCAACTGATATATAGAAAAAAAGAGAAAATATGAGGGTTTTTTTGTACTAAATGTTAGCTTTTACATTTTACAATGGGATTTTAAGTGTAAGATATTAACACACAGAAAATGCTAGGACTCAAACCCAAACATAAACATGCACGAGTTCACAGCATCAGTTTACAATGACTGGGGCTACATCACATTAAGGCTTACACAGGAGCACACACACATTTCAAGCAGTGGTCAACCATATCCACAAACCTCTATTAACCCCTTAAACTCCCAGACCTACATTTCTCACTCTTGTGACTATATACCTTTCCTATTAGTTTCACTGTAGTTAATGAACAATTCACAGTAGTAACTGAATAATAAGATATTATTATTATTACCTTGAGGGGTTAAAAGGTGATGCCAACCCAATGAGTAATTCCTTTACATGGCAAGAGGTGACCAAATACTACATGACTTTGTCTCCCTACACACCTTGCCATATCTCAAAAACATTAATCTCTAAAGTTCACCATAGCAGAGGTCTGACACAAAGTTTTGCACCGAAAATACGCATGAACACTGGTAGACCGATATTAGGTTGAAAAACGCTGGAATATTCCTTTAAATTTAATGACAGCCTGACATTTTTTCATTCAGTTTTAGCACGCATGTTGTTGGTATGGCATTCCAGGCCTTCATAAGTTGTTAAGTCCTTTTTGATTCCTGCTTTTCTCACTGAGCAGTCAAGTTCATCCCATAGGAGTTTTATGGGTGAGAGATCTGGTGACTGTGGGGGCCAGACCATTTTCAGTAGTGTATAAATCCTGCACAGGATCAGTACCACAAATTTGAGCATCCTTTATAATTCAGCACAGTTATAAAAATACCAAGCCAAACTCTCCACTTCTGATTTAGTTGCATGCTGCAAATGCTATTCTTATAATAGATAGATAGATAGATAGATAGATACTTATTGATCCTGAGGGAAATTGTAGATTTATTATATATAGATATATTAAACAATCCCATTGCACCACAGTCCAGTTAATAAAATATTGATTTGGAAAAGTAGGTCTATTCTATGCTATAAAAACTTTCAAAGATTCGAAGTGCTTTAGTTATATGCAAGTTCATCCTGTATTTTTCAGTAGGTCACAAAATTGATATTGTAATTGAGATTGTTCCTCAAATAATATAATGTGCTTCATTTTAACAAAATATTTCAGCTGTGTTTCATTGAAATTGTGGAATTATGCAAGTCTCTGTTTCTGAGTAGAAGTTGTTTCAGGAAGGTTTAATACCATTGTGGTTTCTATAATATTTATGTTTGTACATCAGTTAAACAGATTACTAATGTTGCAAGTCATGTTCAAAGCAAGTGGTCATGTACAAGAATATCTGCTTTTTATATATATATAGTCCACTGAATCTCTTCAGCCACAATATTTTCTCATATTCTATTGTCCTGGAAAGGCCCATTGTGAGCCGTAAAGGTGCTTTTGTTTTAATTAGGCCATCCACTGCATCATATGGGCTACACAAATAGCAAAATCCCCAGTGTTGAATTAATTCTTCCAGTGTTCGTTCATGTCCAGCTGGATTTACATAAACCTTGTAGGTCTTAATTCAGCACTGCTCTGCACACTATCTGAGGTACACAAAGCAAAGTTGAAGAATCCTTATATAAAGCAATCCTCTTCATTTCAATGACCATCACCACTTAAGCAGACTGATTTGCTTTAGACAGATTGTGAAAAAAATTGGCACAAACCCTTTTACTTAATTAATTTTGCTGCTGACATTTTTCATTGTCCCTCTGCACTACAGGTGTTGGCTTTACTAATTAAAATCCTAATTGATTTTGAAATGTTGCACAACTTTGGACGGAGGTGGGGTGATCGTCAGAAGTGCAGATGCTGTGGGTAATGCTCAAGTTTGAGAAGATAAATGGGTGGCATTTTAGAGATTCAATTGCATTAGCCATTCGGCATTTGGTCAAATAAAATGATTTTGCACTTAAAGGTTTGACAATTAAAGGAGTTTGTTTGCTAAATTCTGTAGATGAGTTAGATTTTTGTATATATGACATTATATCTTTTTCATTTGATTTGGTTGGTTTCACATTGCAATGATTTTCAAGCACAAAAAATTGTTTTGCATGCATGAGTGTTCCTTGATTGGTCAGGAATTTGGTGGAGTGTGTTTACTGGTTCCCATAAAGGTTGTTTTACCACTGCAGGTCATGCAAGTGCATTTTTATTAGAGAAAATATAGAATACTATAGTTGTTAACTACCAGTTACTAGCAAGCCAATGTTTTCCAAGGTCAATAAAACGATTTCTGATGTTTGTACATGCACTAATGGAGCTATTTTTAGACCCATATATTGTGCCAATACCCACAGTTTATTGTCAATAACAATATCTAACGCTTCTACTCGTACTTATGGAGCTATTTTAAACTAATTGTTCATTATGGTGATAAAAAAATTCATTAAATGCAAAAGAAAAAAAAAATGTCTGCATTGATCTATGTGTGCTCTAGAAATAAATGCATTCTCTGCAAATCTGTTTAAACATTATTAGCAGAAAAGACTAATGTCAAAAATGAAACTAACTTTACAGCGATGATACAAGGACTCGGTCCCTTTCACGTCATTTGGTGCGGACCATCGTAACACTGTGTTCCCACCAGTAACGAACTGAACCATGGTTCACTTGGACGAGAACCGAGGCCTTGACTTTTGGTGGGCCAATGTTTTTTGGTGCGCACCCGAGTATGGGTGGAGTGTTCACATCTGTCAAAACTAACCAAACTAAAGAAAAAGGTCAATTGCACCAAACAAGGTAGATGTGAAAGCGCCCTAAATTACACAGTGAAAAAACAAACATTTTAGCATTATAAACTAGGTTTGACTGATGTCCAAGAAACGGACTCTTGAAAAAGTGTTATTGGAGTGGTTATGATGTCATTTGAAGGTTTAAACTAGACAGAAAAAACTGCGATCCATCTTTGATGCTGAATTGTTCATCCAATCCCAGCACATGTCTTCTATACTATTTGGTGTTCATTATTAAAACCTGTGCAACAAGAATCAGTCTGCTTTCTATTACTAATCTCTACAAAAAGGCTCCTATTATGCACCCCCCCCTAACATTTCAGCTGAACCCTGCATCCCTGTGTTTAAAGCTAATGTAGTGTGTTTGCGGTTGTAGACAATATTATGGGCCTTCATTAATTGATTACGACTGTCAAGCAAAATAATGCTTCCTCTGAGACATATGAAGAAATATTATAGCTCTGGTTGGTTATGGAACGAAAGGAAAGATATGAATGCAGATGCACAAAGCATCAGAAAAAAAAAATGGTGGGACACATATTGGTAACTCTGGAGGATTATTAAGGCACATGAATACTCAGCACAAAGCCCAGAACAAAATGATGACGATTGATTTTTACATAAACATGAGTTTTGGATCAAAATGTAAATGACCATGGTATAAACTCTAGTTCCATATGATAAGGCTTTCAATGAGTCCCCTCTGCTAAGAAACATAGTCTAAATCTTAAGTAAATGTTAAATGTCAATGCTATCTCAGTCATTGTTTGCCAGATTAGCATGGTACTTTCTCTTTGGAGCACATGTTGGGTCATTGTGTGCTTTTGATAGAGGGGCCCTGATACACTAAGCTGTCTGTTGGGTGGCAGACGCCATCGCCTAGTTTTTGCTACTAGTAGGTGCCATATTATTTTGCCATACTGTTTAGTGCAGTAATATGTTGTTTGGGACTCTTTTTCCGTGACACTGGGTTTTCCGTTTTTTTTCGTTTGTTTGTTTAAAAATTTTTTTTTTAATACAGACACCTCCTGGCAAGACGAGTTATTTCCTTTCATACGTGTGTCGGCCATCAGGTGTCGTCTTTGTGGTGTGTTTGAGTGCAACTTTTCCCAGAAGACATGAGTCCACAGGAGGCGATCCTCAGTCAGTTAGCTGGTGTGTCAGGGCCCTGAGTTATTCTACAGAATGAAATTACATCCTTTAGATCTTTCCTCATTTTCAAGTGTCTCTATGCAATATGCATAACATTTATTATATCTTCATAATATGAGCGTACAACATCTGCATTAATTTCCATGTTTGCCACCCTCTCATCAAATTTAAAAGTTCTGATGCTGCCTGCTTGCAGAATATTGAGAGGATGCGATCCTTTTCAAAATCAAATCCATTTTCATCCATTTTCTTTTGCATCTACTTTCAAATGGTATTCTTGAGGCAGAAATAGAGAGCAGATCAATGAGAGTCAAACTCAAGATGGAGGTGGATACACACTGATAGAGGATGAATCAGGCTTGCAGTGGATCAGTGAGATATAAAAACCCAGGCAATCATCACCTCAGCCCTCTTAATCATCTCTATAGGCCCTTGTCTAGAGATTCTGCATCTCCTTTTAGCCTGTCCATGATAATTTTACCAGTGACCCCCCACACTTGACCCCGTGTGCATGTGTTAATGGTCATTTGTCATGCCCTGCTCGGCTTGTCAGCTAGCATCCTGGGAAGGTGAGTGGACTGCTCTCGCACATATGCTAAGGGATCTGGGATAGGAGAATAGAAACATTTGTCAAGTGTCTTTGCCTTCCTTTGTCATCATCTGTCACAGGACATTCAGAGATATTAATTGCTTTGTGTAAGCGTGAGTGGAAGACAGGATATGCAGTTATGCCTTTTTCCACTTAAGCCTGCAAATGTTTCTTAATCATCAATTTCTGATTCAGCGTTGTTCTGAGTATAGATTTACCCAAATGGAAATCTAATTTCTTACTCAGCCCTAACACATTATGCTCCTTGCTAACTTTCACACTCTGGCCCCGATACGTGCAAATTTGATAACACCTGCAAAAAAACGTCTTACGGAGGATTGCGTCTTGAGCAAAATAGCACGTCTTGTTCGTTTTTGCGTGATTGCCTTAATCATTATGCAGTTTAGGGCATTTTTACCAAAGAGGGCAAAATATATTGTCAATGCAAATAGATTAATTTAAAACGCAAAATGTGATTTACCAGGACGTTGGAAACGGTGCAAAGTTATATGACTGAAGGGCAGGTATTAAATTTGCGGAAGCCCGTTTCCACAATTTGAAGACAAAATAAAACTATAATTTTATTAAGGTCTCTTGAAATTATTATGTCTCAGTGCCTCAAAATAATGAGAACGTTTCTCAAAATTGTGACCTAATATATCATGGCAAAGATGGTTTCATATTCGATATTCACTGCACAATTCCACCTCTGATGCAAATAGAGAGTCTGTGAAAAGGTTTTCATCCACATACTGTATACCTTATGAACAGAACACACACTCATGTCTACACTCTTTTATTTTGCATTCATTTCGTATTTTGAACAGTTTGTCGATGCATTTCAACACCTTTATTCGGCATTATCGTTGACGTGTAATTATGCATATAGTATGTGTGGCAAGTTTCAGTGTATTTCAGATTTCTTTAAGATCGCAACTTGCCACAGCTATCAAGGCAAATTAACACACGCAAAAACGTCCACTAACTGTGCATGCAATTTATCA